>OX442434.1:2747697-2831958 GCA_949361645.1 Spongilla lacustris | reverse complement strand
GCATGCATGTGATAGGCATCACATGCAGTAGGCATGCATCCCAATTGGTGATAATCATTAACTTGTCACTGAGAGAGTTATTTTGTTTTTGTATGCATGTCTTTGTTGCCAAAAATTGGATGTCATTTCACCGCTATAGGGAAGCGTTTGTATAATCTGGTATGCAAGTCCGCCGACTTGGGAAACGAGGAACACTGCGCACTGCAAAGTAGGTCAAATGGTTAAATATAACCTATATGTGCCGAAACCCATCAGTGTAATTTTTAAAGGATTAACATACATTCTTACTTTATAAATTGCAGACATTGAAACGATGAAGCCTCTTTTGTCATATCTATACTATTTTAACATTCATGTCAATTAAACAAAAAAATCTGTGCAGGATTCTAGTGACACCACCGTGCTAGCCATGTTAGGAAAGTGTTTATGTGGAAGATTTTGATAACAGTGTCAACATAGTGGTCATGTTACAAAAAAAGCTGTTACAGAGGATATTGTTTCATAGACATCATAGTTATATATATTTAAAATATAGATTTCAGCATCCTTTGAATGTCTTCCACGGTCTGCAGTGCAGAAATTCAGTTTGTGAGCCCCTTTCAGTCCAGTTCTCAAAAACTACAAGTGCCACAAATTTCCATCCTATTGTATCAGAATAGTACTACTAACCTATATAGTACCCACAAGTGCATGTTCATATTGTGATTTCATCTACAATGTTAATTGCCCTGATGATTGCATAGGTATGGGCCATTGGTCTGAATCTGCTCTTCAGAGCCTAGCAGTTGAGAGGGGCAAGGGGGTAGCCAGGAACCTTGTACAAAAAAGTTGCATATCTTATTTTACCCAATGGGCAATTGCTGATTTAGTAAAGAACAGGCTTGGTGACTTGACCATTCTCAATGGCAGACTAGCCTCCTCAAAGTCAAGGACTTGAGTAAATAGGTAACGAGCAAAGATGGATGAAATGATAGTATTAAATCAATGGAAATTACTTTTGGGCTGATTGGCTACATGTACATACATGAAACTCAATGGAAGTACCTGTACTTTCTCTGTACTCATTGTAGACGACAGGTGCAATGATCTATGCCTTTGTCATACTCAGCTGAAGAAGACACACAAAAATGGTAACAATTTGTTTATTTTGGATGACCTGGGTCGCTCTCCACTGCACTATGCAGCAAGAAATGGAAAAGAGGCAGTTGTGCGTTATCTTGTAACAAACAGTACGTTGCATGTTCTTAGGTTAATCATGTTGGCATGCTGATTTTGTTACAACATCTACAGAACAACTCAACCTGACTGGCACTGAAAGGTACAATATACATGTACAGTGTAGCTTGAACAAGAGTTCACATTTATATGCAGCCATCACATGTGTATAAAACAATGCAAATTAGGAATATATACATGTGCTGTCAAAGTACATACCAGGTTAAAATTACAAGTGCTGATATTGCTAAATGTTTGCTAACAAACAAATCACTGCAGGTGTAAATATGACAAAATATGGCCACTCTTGTGTGTTCATTGGAGCAATATATTTGATAATGATCAAAGCCCTCACATGATTGAAGTCATTTTGGGTGTAGTCAATCTAATTTGTCGTATTTTTGGTGTACATTACAGCGGCCAATGCCCTCTACACAAAGCTGCCACACATGACCAGCTGGATATTTGCAAGATACTTGTGGAGAATGGAGCATCAATCTCTCTACAGGACTCCAAGGTTAGCTATTACTTGCAACATGGTGTTGTTTGTCATTAGATTTTCTATGACATATGCATGTATTTGCAACCATTTTGGGCCAGTCCCATTACATATGCAACTGACAAAGCAGGTCAGATTTACCATAGTCATTCAAATGGACCTGTGGACAATTGTAGGATGTGCTGATGAATGCGTAGAGTGTACTTTTGATGTGCATAGCATTGATAACAATGGATGGTGGCAGAGGTTGCACTCACCTATAATACACCACATTTTTAGTTGCATTCTTTCAATGGCATGTGATACCGATATGTATATAAGTTAATAGATACAATGAGCACATCGATGCAGTTTGCTATTGGGCATTGTATTATTATTAATTTTATCACTACATGCATGTACGTGATCAATTTGTTATTTCATATTCCCCAGCACCTTTGTCCGATTGGTGCTTCCATTGCATAGAAAGCTAGTGCACATGCAAATCCTTAATTAAATCAAAATGCCAATATTACTATATATGAATAGCACATGAATAAGCACATAAAATTAAAATCACATTGTTGTCAGTCAGCACATTCTAGTACCTGATACTCAAGGTCATGTGAACTTTCAGTTACGTTGTTGGGTATTATTTTCACCATAGTGATAACTAACATTTGAAAAGTGATTGTGAATACTTGTAAAGTCAATGTGTACATACTGGCAATTAAAGCATGTGAAGTGTGCACATGGTTCATATTAACTGGTTTCCTGTGGAACATTGCTCTAGTTTCAAACCTCAGATATACTAAATGATAGTTGTCCACAATAGTTTTGCTTGTGTGTGTGATTTTGTTCTTGTAAGGGTCAACACATCAAAGACAAAAGAAAGGGAATTTCATGAGGGCCATAGCAATAACTTCAGCCCCATGAGTACTGCCATATTAACTGCTCGACAGTATTCAAAATAATCTATCAAAGCAGTACATTAGGAGGGTTTTTGTGTAACAGTAACTGTTTACTATAAGCATATAGTTAATAATCCATGATGATCCAAAGCTGACATTTGCTAGATGAACTACATACATAGCACACAGCTTTTTATTGCTCTACTCTGCATGGAGGTTTGGTTCATTCATTCTCAGACTAAAAATGAACCAAAGAAGCCACTAGCTGACTTCCTTGCTATAGTATTCCGAATAAGGCACATTTTCATCAAATTGTTCTAAATAATTACCACCATTTTGGCACCAATAGAAATATTTCAGTTTCTATATTTTATTTCTACCAGGCAAGCTGGAAGTGCTGTACCTTTGTAAAACGAGATAGACCCTTGTAGGTAGTAACTCAGAGGAATGCAATTATTCTTCATTGCAATATTTACGTCATGTCCGGAGTTCTAACTATTGTTGTCCGGAGTTCTAACTATTGTTAATGCGAGAATGCAGTGGCATGCTTGCTACAGGGCAGGTATGATCCGATGTATTATATAATTATAAATGGGACAGTTTCTGAGAAAATGTCCCTTTGCATAAATTAGTACATATAATATTTATTATTATTATTATTATTATCTATTCGTTTACATGCACATAGACAACACATAATACATAAGGATTGCACACCTACATTTAAAATAGTTTAAGCTGCAAGAGTCCAGGCCATAACATTACACCACTAAACTACAGCTATAACACTAATTTTACTATTCAATACTATAATGTCATTAAAGGCAGATGATGGCAGGTATGATCTCATCAGAATAGCTCCAGCATTGGCCTGTACCAGAATCATGCTGAGACGATCACTATAGATAGAGGGTGGCCAGAGCTCTTGACTTTGTGGAATTTATCCTGATAGCCAGGCGTGTTGCCACATTGTTTTCACCATTATTACTATTATTATTATTATTATTATTATTTACACATGTACATGTTATAGTAAATTACGTCAAACACAAACATTATTTTACAAGAGGATATGCACACAGAGATAAATGCAAAGTACAAGACAGTATCAAACTATACCCTCACCACACCCCCACACACACTGCATACTATAAACAAACAAACCTGAACTTCTACATCCCAACAACCATAGGTCTCTACTGCCAAGGGTATGCAGACCACCTAACCCTGTGCAGTTGGGATCATTGGCATTGTGCTTGCGCACTTCAGCCTTCCCAGCAGCTGACCCGCTTCTGGCTCCCACTTCATTCAATGTAGTGGAGTTAGTGGACAGGCCACTGTTAAGTCAAAAGCAGAATGCTTCCGAATCATCCAGTTGGGCACTAGGATGTCTGCCGGCTTATTGAGAGAACTGTCAGCCCCAGACCCATGACCTACTTCATGCTGACCACCCAGCGTAGCCCTATGACAAAACTGGGCAAAAACATCCCTCAAGCTGTTGTGGTGCAAAACAACATCACCACCCCCTTTGCACGTCATGGCATGATGTCCAAGAGGATCCAGCTGGTGGTCAGGGCAGTAAGGGCAACATAGCTGTGATGATGTCTCCATCCCAAGCCACCATTTTAAGGCAACCTGGAACTCGTCTGGCTCCAAGTGCAGATTAAGTCCCCTCAATTGAAAAGCCAGCTAGCCAAGAGGAAGCATGACGTGAAGAGACTGATAGCAGACGAGCATGGTTGGCCGGAGTTGAGACCAAGCACAGCTGGTCAAATTGATGGTCATCAGACCTGGTTGATAAATCCTTTTGACTGTGACAAGACAAGACTCCAGTAGAGACTCTTCAGAGATGAAACTTGCGGCAGGTGGAACCAAGCTATTGAATAGGGTGACAGCTTGTAAGGTGAACACGTCCAGTGGAGCTGAACAACCTGCTTTGTTTACTGAAGCCAAATAAGCAGCCCAGCAATGTAAAGCCAACCTATGGAGGTATTATCATTATTATTAATTATTATTTTTTCTGGGCAGACAGGGAAATTGTGTGAACATCCTGAACGTTCTCTCTTGCACTTCACCTCCAGTTATTGACCTGATCAATTTGTGCATCTCTGCTGAGAGACCACATCTACCTTCATCCTCCATTGCATCCAAAGAAACCAGCCACGCTGCAAACACTATCCAGAAACATTCCAACGTCCAGAAATCTGCAAGCACTGATGTGCACCTAGGCCAAGATAGTTCATCCAATGCTGATGTCACAACACAGCTACTTTCGATGTGTGCCTGCACATTGCAGTACCATCTGACTGAACACATCCCTGTTAAATCCAGGCCAGCATTCACAGGTGTTTTATCAGCAGCATTTCATTCAATTTTACACAGAAACAGTGAGGAAACTTGGTTGAATTTATAATGCTTCCAAAGTGCATTCTTGTTGCTCCCAAGTGGAGGACTTCACCACAAGCCTCTCCGGTCCCCATCAACATTCCATGGGATTTATGGTCCAAAGGCCAGTTTGGATTTCTGTGGGAGCATGCATCTAGGCAAGGGACATCTAGAACCTGTCAAGCTCACACAAGTGGCCCAAATCACAACATCCGCTTAGCCATTGGGTTGGCAAAGATGGTTTATATGGAAATGCTTGCCAAATATTGTCTTCATCAGGGTTTAGCAAATAATGATACCACCTGGCAGCTATTGCAGGAAAAACACCCTAAGGGCCCACCTCCAGTATGTCCACCAAATGACATGTCTAATATCCATTCTATCCTGCCCAATAACTTTGACATTCTGTCTGTCCTGAGGTATTTTACCAAAACCAAGATCAGTGATTAAAGAGGGTCTACATGCCCCTTGTATCACTGGTTCCTGGATAATGTCCTTATAAACAATACATGATAGGTCACCAAGAGTACCTCTTACTTCGTTGTGACATCTGGTTATGAGACTTCCTTTCTTGCAGTCCCAGAGCATGTTCCTAGCTAAAAGCAGCACCACATCCATCGCATGTTGCTGGCATCTTCAAAAGGGGTTCATGATATCTGACTGTCAAGGCATCATGAATCTCAGTAGCAGAAAAATCAAAATGATGATACATGTATATGGTTGGTAGCACTGTTAAGTGATGGCTCTTTGTATAGCATGTATCTGTTCAGTATCGAGGGGTGGAGAGCACTGAAGTTAATATGGTTTGTTCTTGCTGCTGAAGTTCATGATGCATAGTAGATATTGCCTCTGTATGATCCACTAGTGAAAAGAGTTTCCTTTCTTTTATTGTTAGCCATTTCAATGACAGGGTTATGAATGCCCATCCACCCATTTTGACAGGAATTGAGAAGAGTAGGTGGTCTTGTTGGGATATTGAATGCATTGTTGAATACTGTTATTCAATCCTCATACAGCCACAAGCTGCTACAAATGTTTCTGATCAGTTGTTCAAACACCACAGTGATAGTACGCACAATTCCTGAGGTGATTATTGTACAAAAGCAATAATAATAGTAGTAATAATAGGGTGCATTTATTTATCTTACTGCTCTGTATACTATTATTATTAATAATAACGTTTCTCACATCTAGCGTCTTTACTGTCCATCTACCAAGGTCGCCCCAAATCTGTTGCCCTGTTGGACATCTACAGCAGAATGAACATGTGTTTAGTTAGATCAGTTACCCCTCAATTAGAAGATGAGGCTAGACTAGTCTTAGGTGATTTGGGTGTGCAGATAGTGAATGGTCATTGCTTTCTTGGGGTGTTATTGGAGACCGCATGACAGCGGACAATTTTGTTAGGAAGGAGGTTGCAATTTGGGTAGATTGTGTTGAGAAACTCACTAAGGCAGCTACCAAGTCACTGCTCTCTCCAAATCCCTTCATGCAGTGTGAATGGACATACCTGCAGCAAGTCATGCATAACTGTGAACTGAGATGCCTTTGTCCCACTGCAAGATATGATTTTTAAAGCTTTCTACCCAGCATTGTTTGAAGGAGATTTGTCAGATGCTGAATGTAAAATGTTTTCTTTACCAATTCATTTTGCTGGCTCAGGGATCAATAACCCTACAGAAACAGCATCATCATCCTACCACACTTCAAACAGAAACTTGATACCATTCTTGCAACTATTTCACCAGGCAGACTGCGCGCAATCATGAGGATAGTAGCGGGTAAAATGTCCAGCTGGTTGACGACCCTGCTACTTCTAAGCTACCATGCACATTGATTTGGCTCCAGTGCAGTTTAGCTCTGCTCTATTTTTGACATCCATCTAATCTGCCAGCCAAATGCGATGGATGTGGGGCTGATTTCACTCTCCAACATGCATTTGGCTGTAAGAAAGGGGGACTTGTAATTTTTTTGCCACAATGAGAAGATTCATGATTGCATGGGAGTTCTAGCCAGTCAGGTGTGGCCCCAAGTCATCAAGGAGCCGATTGTGAATGAAGCTACTGTCGCTACATGTGATCTAGGACTAAGACTTGACCTGGGAATCAGAGGTGTTTGGCAACCACAGGGGATGTCCGTGTCGCCGGTAGGCTCAATTGTATACTCAATTTATGTAGCATGTAGTGTGAGGTTTGGTTGGAACCTACAACTATAATTTGTAAATAGGCTTCTTCATTTGCAAATTCAGGACTGTTAGTTGTAGGATCCTACTAAACCTCACTTTAACATACTGTACCTTGTTTCCTTGCTTTTTGCACCACCAATCCTACATACCACCAATCACTTTCTCGATAGAGAAGGTTTTGATTTACTTGTAATTATAGGATCGCTAATCATAATACAATTGCATACATGAAGTACATGCACGCATAACATAAGACACCGTCTCCTGTTTGTATTAGCCGCGCTGCTGCACTTAATACGGCTGATGGGTCGTGACATAAGGAGCTGGGGTCGAGACATAAGGAGCTGGGGTCGAGACATAAGGAGCTGGGGTCGAGACATAAGGAGCTGGGGTCGAGACATAAGGAGCTGGGGTCGAGACATAGGGAGGCCTATGGGCCTTCAATGGCTTGTGTTCCTCTGACTTGCTTTCATCCTTTGTCATTGACTTTTGGGGCCAAGGGTACGGCTTGGGATGATGTTTGTCTTTTGTCCCGTGCGGCTCCTTTGCACCAGCCGAGGCTAAAGCAACCACCAACAGCAAAAGCAACACTTGAAAAAGAAGCTTCATCTTTGGTTGTTTCCACCCTTCTGACCCTAGAATCTGTAGCTTATGGCAGTTTTGATGTGAATAAGCTATCTTGCCGCGGTATATATCCATAATTCGATGGTGGAAGTAGACATATGCATATCCATCCATATCCATCACATCTGCTGTTATAGTCTCAGCATCAGTCTCTGTATAGTTATGCATGGCATTTTGTTTGTTTGTTTGTTTGTTGTTGTTTTTTTTGTTTTTTGTTTGTATAGCCGCATAATAATCTTAAAATACTCCTTTTGAGAGCGTGTGGACCATGCAGTCTCGTGGTTAATTGTACACTGCAGATCCGCGGGACTCCGGGCGTTTCGCTTGTACAGCAGCATGCCCGTCCGGGCCAGCATCACATGCATACATGCGGTCCAGGGAATTTTGGTTCCGAGCGGACCATGGGCAATACGGTGACCCACCCACCCACCCACCCACCCACCCAACCCAACCCAACCCCCGGTCAGTTATCCTAGTACCATATACATGCAGGAGCGGATTCACGGGGGTGGGGGTTAACAGATTATATTAAGGGTGGGGAGGGTGCAGGGGGTGGCCTCTGGATGCATGTAGGGGTATGTATATGGTGATAATCGATTTGCCATTTCAGACAGACACGCGCATATTAAGCCATCAGCTCTCACTGAAAAGATTTAATATACCTTCATGCATGGCTATTGTTCAACAAAAGCATGCATATGATAGGCATCACAGCATGAACGCAGCCGGCATCCCCATTGTTGATAACCATTAACTTATATCACTGCACGCGTACTGAGAGAGTTACTCATGTGTTTTCCCAGCAATTATATTGTATACACACCCTCTCCTCCCCCCCCCCCCCCCCCCCCCCCAAACACACACACGCTTTCTTTTCTTGCTATGAAAATGGCGAGGTGTGTGCTTCATGTCTTTATTGTCAATAACTGGATGTCATTTCCTCGCTGGAGAAGTTACACGGAGAAACGTATATTATGCAATTCCGCCAACTAGGTCTGAACACTGCGCAGTTCAATTCAAAGGAGGTCATAGCGACTTACGATAGCGAACGATGGGAATTACCTAATCATGCCTACTGAGAAGAACTTTTCTCACAATAACGAACGATATTAAAACTCACAGTTTTTCTAGCTACCACGTTGCTACAAACTTATGGCAGGCCACAGCCAGAACTTGATGCTATTCTACTACAGTTAACCGCTTTCTACGTGACGGTGTCAGAGGCATATATGACTCCCAGGCATTAATGACTCCCCCGCTCATTTACGCCTAAGGTGTAAATGACTCCTCCTAGGCATATATGACTCCCTACGTGAATTCCATAAACCACGTGTACCTGTTGAAGTGAGAAAGCTCGCTCGCATGGATATCAGTGTTGTCGAGGATTACTGTGTAAGAATCAATATCCTAAGGGCATTTCAAAGGGAGATAAGGCCAATCTAAGGCGCAAATGTAAAAACTTCAAGCTCGACTGTGGAGTGGACTGTGGGTTATTTGCCATTGCTTTTGCTTACTGGGAAAATTTAGGGGAGGTGACATTTGAAAAAAATAAATCTTCATCTACATTTGGTGCACTGTTTTGAGCAGAACTGCCAAGAATCATTTTCTTCACTCCACAGAAACTTTGCAGTAAAAAGGAACAAAACCAGTGTTTCAGGGTACATTTGATGTGCACATGTAGGCTGCCTGAATCATCTGATTACAATGTAATACAGTGTGATAAATGCCAACAGTGGTACCATTTCTACTGCATGAACATTCAGCACAAAAGTGTTCCTGCATCATGGTTGTGTATTAATTGTTAATCTGTATAAGTAGCAAACAGACTGTGATATTATTTGTCTTTGTTAGTGTTCACACACTTTATTTGCTATCTCTGTCCAGAAATTATGTCCATGATGATGGAAAAACCACCAACGGGGAGTTATTTATACCGGCCTAACGCTATAACCACTTCCCAAAGCCGCGGGAGTCAATTTTGTCTAGGCAGTAGCAGGAGAATCATATACGCATGTACGCCTTGGCAAGATTGACTGGGGAGTTAATTATGCCTTAGGTTATAATAACTCCGGGGAGTCACTTTTATCAGGGGGGAGTCATATATGCCTAGGCGTGAATGACTGGGGAGTCAAATATGCCTAGGCGTGAATGACTGGGGAGTCAAATATGCCTAGGCATATATGACCGGGAGTCATATATGCCTAGGCGCGAATGACTGGGGAGTCAAAATTTAGGGGAGTCATTGGCGACTATGACAACGGCTCTGCCATTAGACACTGAGTAATGTTGCAAATTCGGCAAATCGTCAGCAAACTAAAGCTTTACTTGTCATTTTACATGTGTCCAGCCCTGAGTTCGTAAAACGTGCTTATTAAAATAACTATCAATTGTATTATCATTCGTTATTGTGAGCAATTAGGTGATTCCCTACGTTCGCTATCGTAAGTCGCTACTGTACATTCTTACTTTTTATATTGCTAGCATTGAAACGATGAAGCCCTTTTTGTCATATCACTACTATTTTTCATTCATGTAATATATACTAAACTTGTATAAAACAAAGCTAGTTCAATACCCCGCTAAAATCTATTCTACCATAGAAAGGTATGAAGTTTTGAAGATAATAGGAAGTCACCGCTGTTATAGCGATTAAAACGTGCATTTTTATATGACTTTGTTATTTATATCAATATGCGATGTCTGTACCGGTATATTATAATTCTATAGAATCATTAATCACGATACAATTGCTTACATACACGCATACAGTCGCAAGATTAGTATCTATCTAATATAAGACACCGTCGTCTCCTGCTTGTATTAGCCGCGCTGCTGCACTTAATACTGCTGATGGGTCGAGACATAAGGAGCTGGGGTCGAGGCATAAGGAGCTGGGGTCGAGACATAGGGAGGCCTATGGGTCTTCAATGGCTTGTGTTCCTCTGACTTGCTTTCATCCTTCGTCATTGACTTTTGGGGCCAAGGGTACGGCTTGGGAAGATGTTTGTCTTTTGTCCCGTGCCGCTCCTTCGCGCCAGCCGAGACTAAAGCAACCACCAACAGCAAAAGCAATACTTGAAGAAGAAGCTTCATCTTTGAATTGTTTTTACCCTATAGGACCTGTATAGCTTTTGATGTGACTAAGTTAGAGGGCACTGTTCTATTTATATTGCCGCGGTATATATATTTCGATGGTGCATGGTTGCACGTGTTCACTTTAGATTATCGAAGCAGATGACCTTTGAAGTAGACATATGCATTATTTTACAGGCCCGTAGCCAGGAAGTCTGGCGGGGGGTGGGGTGGGGAATCGATTAATAGGACTGCGGAACTTCTGAAAACATTTACCAATAATAATTATACGGGGGGCCAAATACGAGTCCGGGGGGGGGGGGGGGGGGGGGGGGGGGGGAGGGGGGGGGAGGTCCCCCGCGCGTTTAGCCAAATACAAAAAGCAAGAGCGCTGTCACCTTTAAGCCTGATGCAATTTTTATTTTATTTTAAGTACCATAACTAGACGGGGCGGAACTCAAGCATCGAACGGGAGCGATCGACCGATCCCCCCGATCCCCCCCTGGCTACGGGCCCATCCATATCCGAATTAGTTTTTTAAATTTTTATATATAGCCGCATAATAATCCTAAGATGGCTGAAATACTTGCAATATACTCGTTTTGAGAGCGTGCATGCTGGCTTAATTTGGACCATGCAGCCTCATGGTTATATACTACCGAGATCCGCGGGACAATTTTCTCTCCGGGTTGTCCGTTCATATGGCAGCACGCCCGGCCAGCGTCACGTACATATGCCGCTTGTATGCTGTGTGGGGAACGTTTTGGGTTTCGAGCGGACTATAGGCAATACGCGCGTACAGTGACGTAGGATTAGTGACCACTCCCCCTCCCCTTCCCTGTAGTATACCTGGGGACGGGGCGGGGGTTAACAGATTATATTAAAGATGGGGGTGGTGCATGCACTCAAGCCATCGACTCTCAAAAGATACCTGCATGAAGCGTCTTCGCGCATGTCTGCATGCATGTGATAGGCATCACATGCAGTAGGCATGCATCCCAATTGGTGATAATCATTAACTTGTCACTGAGAGAGTTATTTTGTTTTTGTATGCATGTCTTTGTTGCCAAAAATTGGATGTCATTTTCCCGCTATAGTATAGAGAAGCGTTTGTATAATCTAGTATGCAAGTCCGCCGACTTGGGAAACGAGGAACACTGCGCAGTGCAAAGTAGGTCAAATGGTTGGTTAACGGTAACCTATATGTGCCGAAACCCATGTAATTTTAAATGGATTAACATACATTCTTACTTTATAAATTGCAGACATTGAAACGATGAAGCCTCTTTTCAGTCTTTTGTCATATTTTATCATTTTTCATGTCAATTTAAAAAAAAATCTGTCCAGGATTCTAGTGACACCACCGTGCTAGCCATGTTAGGAAAGTGGTTTATGTGGGAGATTTTTATAACAGTGTCAACATAGTGGTCATGTTACAAAAAAAGGAAATTGTTTCATAGACATCATAGTTAGATATTTTTAAAACATAGATTTCAGCATCCTTTGAATGTCTTCCATGGTCTGCAGTGCAGAAATTCAGTTTGTGAGCCCCTTTCAGTCCAGTTCTCAAAAGCTACAAGTGCCACAAAATTCCATCCAATTGTATCAGAAAGGTACTACTAACCTATATAGTACCCACAAGTGCATGTTCAAATTGTGATTTAATCGTTAATTGCCCTGATGATTGCATAGGTATGGACCATTGGTCTGAATCCTGCTCTTCAGAGCCTAGCAGTTGAGAGGGGCAAGGGGATAGCCAGGAACCTTGTACAAAAAAGTTGCATATATTTTATTTTACCCAATGGGCAATTGCTGATTTAGTAAATAACTGGTTGGTGACTTGACCATTCTCAATGGCAGACTAGCATCCTCAAAGTCAAGGACTTGAGTAAATAGGTAACGAGCAAAGATGGATGAAATGATAGTATTAAATCAATGGAAATTACTTTTGGGCTGATTGGCTACATGTACATACATGAAACTCAATGGAAGTATCTGTACTTTCTCTGCACTCGTTGTAGACGACAGGTGCATTGATCTATGCCTTTGTCATACTCAGCTGAAGAAGGCACATGAAAATGGTAACAATTTGTTTATTTTGGATGACCTGGGCCGCTCTCCACTGCACTTTGCAGCAAGAAATGGAAAAGAGGAAGTTGTGCGTTATCTTGTAACAAACAGTACGTTGCATAATCATGTTCTTAAGTTAATCATGTTGGCATGCTGATTTTGTTACAGCATCTAAAGAACAACTCAACCTGACTGACACAGAAAGGTACAACATACATGTACAGTGTAGCTTGAACAAGAGTTCACATTTATATGCAGACATGGTAAGGGTTGTTTTTTTTTTAGCACAATGGTCAAGGTTTGTTTATTTATGCGATATCACATGTGTATAAAGCAATGCAAGTTAGGAATATATACATGTGCTGTCAAAGTACACACCAGTTTAAAATTACAAGTGCTGATATTGCTAAATGTTTGCTAACAAACAAATCACTGCAGGTGTAAATATGACAAAATATGACCACTTTTGTGTATTCATTGGAGCAATATATTTGATAATGATCAAAGCCCCCACATGATTGAAGTCATTTTGGGTGTAGTCACTCTAATTTGTCACATTTGTTGGTGTACATTACAGCGGCCAATGCCCTCTACACAAAGCTGCCATACATGACCAGCTGGATATTTGCAAGATACTTGTGGAGAATGGAGCGTCAATCTCTGCAGCACTCCAAGGTTAGCTGCTACTTGCAACATGGTGTTGCTTGTCATTAGATTTTCTATGACATATGCATGTATTTGTAACCATTTTGGGCCAGTCCCATTACATATGCAACTGACAAAGCAGGTCAGATTTACCATGGTCATTCAAATGGTCCTGTGGACAATTATAGGATGTGCTGACGAGTGCGTAGAGTGTACTTTTGATGTGCATAGCATTGATAACAATGGATGGTGGCAGAGGTTGCACTCACCTATAATACACCACATTCTTAGCTGCATTCTTTCAATGGCATGTGATACCGATATGTATATAAGTTAATAGATACAATGAGCACATCGATGCAGTTTGCTATTGGGCATTGTATTATTATTAATTTTATCACTACATGCATGTACATGATCAATTTGTTATTTCAAATTCCTTAGCATCTTTGTCCAATTGGTGTTTCCATTGCATAGAAAGTAGCACACACGCAAATAATTAAAAAAACTCCAATATTAGCATATATGGATAAAAGCACATAAAATTAAAATCACATTGTTCTCAGTCAGCACATTCTAGTACCTGATACTCAAGGTCATGTGAACTTTCACTTACGTTGTTGGGTATTATTTTCACCAAAGCAATGTGCACATAATGGCAATTAAAGCATGTGAAGTGTGCACATGGTTCATTTTAATTGGTTTCCTGTGGAACAATGCTCTAGTTTCAAACCTCTGATATAGTAAATAATAGTTGTCCATATAATACACAATAGTTTGGCTTGTGTGTGGGATTTTGTTCTTGTAAGGGTCAACACATCAACGACAAAAGAAAGGGTATTTCATGAGGGCCATAGCAATAACTTCAGCCTCATGAGTACTGCCATATTAACTGCTCGATAGCGACACACACACACACACACACACACACACACACACACACACACACACACACACACACACACACACACACCATTTTATCCACGCCTCTCCTTTCAAAATAATCTATCAATGCAGTAATTTGGAGGGGTTTTATGTAACTGTAATTATAAGCATACAGTCACACAGTGTGTGTTTAGCATTTGTCATTCAAATTTTTAGGGGGATACTCCCATATAATCTAGCAGTTGAACATCGCAGTGTAAGAGTGCAAGAATACCTAAAAGGTGAATAATTGTTTGTATTAGTGTGCTCATTACACCTCCACTCTCTCACTACTTAGCAATTATGGGGCCTCCATTATGAAGGTGGTGGTTGCAACATGAAGACTAACATTGCTCTGGACTATTTTTGTTCACATTTTAAACAACGAATTCTGTTCTGTAAGGCTTTTTAAAAATAAATCTGCTCTTGCAACTCTGGGAGATCATGCATACACATTAGACGTTTATATCTCCCTCTCCTTATGCAGAGATCTTTAAAGCTTCATACAATAAAGAATGGTCTGTTGCTGATCCTATCATAAAAATACTGTTATAGTTCATAATCCATGATGATCCAAAGCTGACATTTGCTAGATGAACTACATACATAGCACACAGCTTTTTATTGCTCTACTCTGTATGGAGGTTTGGTTCATTCATACTCAGACAAGAAATGAACCAAAGAAGCCACTAGCTGATTTTCTTGTTATAGTATTTCGAATAAGGCACATTTTCATCAAATTGTTCTAAATAATTACCACCATCTTTACATCAACAGAAATATTTCAGTTTCTATATTTAATTTCTACCAGGCAAGCTGGAAGTGCTGTACCTTTGTAAAACGAGATAGACCCTTGTAGGTAGTAACTCAGAGGAATGCAATTATTCTTCATTGCAATTTTTATGTCGTGTCCGGAGTTCTAACTATTGTTAATGCGAGAATGCAGTGGCATGCTTGCTACAGGGCAGGTATGATCAAATGTATTATATAATTATAAATGGGATTATATATAATATTTATTATTATTATTATGTCTATTCGTTTACATGCACATAGACAACACATAATACATAAGGATTGCACACCTACATTTAAAATAGTTTAAGCTGCAAGTGTCCAGGCCATAGCATTAATACAGCACCACTAAATTACAGCTAATGTTACTTTTCATACAATACTGTAAGTCCAAAATAATGTCATTAAAGGCAGATGATGGCAAGTATGATCTCATCAGAATAGCTCCAGCATTGGCCTGTACCAGAATCATGCTAAGACGATCACTATAGATAGAGGGTGGCCAGAGCTCTTGACTTTGTGGAATTTATCCTGACAGCGCAAGCCAGGCGTGATGCCACATTATTTTCACCATTATTATTATTATTATGATTATTTACTCATGTACATGTTATAATAAATTATGCCAAACACAATCATTATTTTACAAGACACAGATAAATGCAAAGTACAAGACAGTATCAAACTATACCCTCACCACACCCACACACACTGCGTACTATAAACAAACAAAGAAAAAATACACTTCGGCCCTCGCCCACTGAATGCTGAGACCTAGCACTTGATAACAAGGCTCTGGCGTTCAGTCTCTGATAGAAGCTTGCAATGACCTTTGACTTGCTACACTGCAACTGCAAAGCCAGATGGGCAGCCAGCCGAGAAATGGAACCCTAAGGTTCTACATCGCAATGACCATAGGTCTCTACTGCCAAAGGTATGCAGACCAAACCCAACCCTGTGCAGTTGGAATCATTGGCATTGTGCTTGCGTACTTCAGCCTTCCCAGCAGCTGATCCACTTCTGGCTCCCACTTCATTCAATGTAGTGGAGTTAGTGGACAGGCCACTGTTAAGTCAAAAGCAGATGGCTTCCCAATCATCCAGTTGGGCACTAGGATGTCTGCCGGCTTACTGAGAGAACTGTCAGCCCCAGACCCATGACTTGTTTCATGCTGACCACCCAGCCGAGCCCTATGACAAAATTGGGCAAAAACATCCCTCAAGCTGTTGTGGCGCAAAACAAAATCACCACCTCCTTTGCACATCACGGCATTATGCCCAGGAGGATCCATCGTAGCAGTGATGATGTGTCCATCCCAAGTCACCATTTTAAGGAAACCTGGAACTCGTCTGGCTCCAAGTGCAGATTAAGTCCCCTCGATTGAAAAACCAGCTAGCCAAGAGGAAGCATGACACGGAGAGACTGATAGCAGATGAGCATGGTTGGCCGGAGTTGAGATAAGGCACAGCTGGTCAAATTAATGGTCATCAGACCTGGTCGATAAGTCCTTTTGACTGAGACAAGACAAGACTCCAGTAGAGACTCTTCTGAGATGAAACTTGCGGCAGGTGGAACCAAGCTATTGAATAGGGTGACAGCTTGTAAGGTGAACACATCCAGTGGAGCTGAACAACCTGCTTTGTTTACTGAAGCCAAATAAGCAGCCCAGCAATGTAAAGCCAACCTATGGAGGTATTATCATTATTATTATCATTATTAATTATTATTTTTTCTGGGCAGACAGGGAAATTGTGTGAGCATCCTGAACGTTCTCTCTTGCACTTCACCTCCAGTTATTGACCTGATCGATTTGTGCATTTCTGCTGAGAGACCACATCCACCTTCATCCTCCATTGCATCCAAAGAAACCAGCCAGGCTGCCAAAAACTTTCAGAGGTTGATACACCTGGGCTGCACAGGTAGAGATGTGTTGTCCACGGGTGCAAGGAGCTTGTTGCCCCATCAAAGTGGAAAAACCACCTTAACCTTGACACACAAAGCATCCTCCCAGGATCTGTTCCAGAAGACTGGCTCAGCCATGGTTTTCTGTTCTCACTGTTATCACTTGGTTGCCTCTTCACATCTCCAATCTCATCATTGGAAATGTCCACTGAAACCTGCGAGCACTGATGTGCACCCAGGCCAAGATAGTTCATCCACCAATGCTGATGTCACAACACAGCTACTTTCGATGTGTGCCTGCTTCATTGCAGTACCATCCAACACAGGGCCGTAGGAGCCGGTCATGCATTCGGACCACTTTTTGCCCGAGGTCCACCTCCAGAAACGGCATGTACATGTACAATGTGCAATGACTCAGGTATGAATATTATAACTGCGGGATATCCGGTCCTATACCTATCGATCTGTTCTGTTCGTTAATTTTTATGCCATCTGTTACGGAGATACAGTTGAACAAACTACGTGCACGTTTTCCCGCTTGATTCGCGTCAACGTTATCATCCCCGCCAACGTTATCATCCCCGCCTCCCCATACATTGCCAAATCATTGGCGCGAATCGAGCGCGAAAATGTGCACGTAGTTTGTTCAACTGTATCTCCGTAATGGATGGCATAAAAATTAACGAACCGATAGGTACAGGATCTCTCTACCTACAAACCGAATTTGAAGCGATTTTATTACTCCTACAGAAAGTTATGTTGGGTTAGAACCAAGCGGGGTATCGAACGTTGTAATACCGGCACGGAGCAAGTGCAAGACCCCAAAATGTACTTTACCACACAGAAATGGTGTGTATGAAGTGTTGAAAATAGGAAGTCGATAGCTTTAACCGTTTGGAAGTTATAGCGATTCAGACGCAAGGCAATTTTATACCATTTTATATATAAAAGCGAAGCGCAATTTTCGCGTGAACTGTCCCATATACATGTACGCATATCGATAGCTAAGCTTGCAAATCGCCGTGGGAAAGTTCATTTGCAATTTTGATATCTGCTAGCCTGTGTTTGTGCATAGGTTTGTGAGGCTTCTAGAGTGAAATGACGATGTGGTCTAGGGTTTGATGATGTAGCACACACTGAAATTTTAGCATGTTTTCAGTCCCATATTTCTGTGGTATGTAGTAACTTAGTAAAAAATAATTTATCTTTTCACCGGGCTGAACCTTACATAATATCACAACAGTAGCCTAGTACTGATGTTCCCCTGTAAACACCAAATCGATATAAATAAATAAAAATTAAAGACCCCCAGTTGCTCCCAAATGGAGGGGACGTCACCACAAGCCTCTCCGGTCCCAATCAACCAGCTACGTGATGTATGGTCCAAAGGCCATTTTGGATTTCTGTGGGAGCATGCATCTCAGCAAGTGACATCTAGAACCTGTCAAGCTCACACAAGTGGCCCAAATCACAACATCCGCTTAACAATTGGGTTGGCAAAGATGGTTTATATGGAAATGCTTGCCAAACTTTATCTTCATCAGGGTTTGCCAAATAATGATACCACCTGGCAGCTATTGCAGGCGAAACACCCTAAGGGCCCACCTCCAGTATGTCCACCAAATGACATGTCTAATTTCCCTTCTATCCTGCCCAATAACTTTGACATTCTGTCTGTCCTGGGGTCTTTTACCAAAACTCTACACCAAGATCAGTGATTAAAGAGGGTCTACATGCCCCTTGTATCACTGGTTCCTGGATAATGTCCTTATAAACAATACATGATAGGTCACCAAGAGTACCCCTTAATTCATTGTGACATCTGGTTATGAGACTTCCTTTCTTGCAGTCCCAGAGCATGTTCCTAGCTAAAAGCAGCACCACATCCATCACATGTTGCTGGCATCTTCAAAAGGGGTTCATGATATCTGACTGTCATAGCATCATGAATCTCAGTAGCAGAAATGATGATACATGTATATGGTTGGTAGCACTGTTAACCATGAAGGTGTTTTGAAAGTGATGGCTCTTTGTATAGCACGTATCTGTTCAGTATCGAGGGGTGGAGAGCACTGAAGTTAATATGGTTTGTTCTTGCTGCTGAAGTTCATGATGCATAGTAGATATTGACTCTGCATTATGATCCACTAGTGAAAAATGTTTCCTTTCTTTGATTGTTAGCCATTTCAACAGCAGGGTTACGAATGCCCATCCCACCCATTTTGAAAGGAATTGAGAAGAGTAATTGGTCTTGTTGGGATATTGAATGCATTGTTGAAAGCTGTCATTCGATTCTCACACAGCCACAAGCTGCTACAAATGTTTCTGATCGGTTTTTCAAATGCCACGGTGTTAGTATGCACAATTCCTGAGGTGATTATTGTACAAAAGCAATAATAATAGTAGTAATAATAAGGTGCATTTATTTATCTTACTGCTGTGTATACTATTATTATTAATAATAATGTTTTCTCACATCCTACGTCTTTACTGTCCATCTACCAAGGTCGCCCCAAATCTGTTGCCCTGTTTGACATCTACAGCAGAATGAACATGTGTTTAGTTAGATCAGTTACCCCTCAATTTGAAGATGAGGCTAGACTATAGTCTTAGGTGATTTGGGTGTGCAGATAGTTTATGGTCATTGCTTTGTTGGGGTGTTATTGGAGACCATGCTTTAAAACTCGTATCTTGCAGTGGGACAAAGGCATCTCAGTTCACAGTTATGCATGACTTGCTGCAGGTATGTCCATTCACACTGAAGGGATTTGAAGAGAGCATAGTTTCTCAACACAATCTACCCATATTGCAACCTCCTTCCTCACAAAATTGTCCACTGTCTTTCTACCCAGCATTGTTTGAAGGAGATTTGTCAGATGCTGAATGTAATCTGTGTTCTTTATCAATTCGTTTTGCTGGCTCGGGGATCAATAACCCTACAGAAACAGCATCATCATCCCACCACACTTCTACCCAGGGCACCAAAGTTGTGGTAGAATCTATTAAGGATGTGGAGAATTTAGCTCTGCCTGTCACCTGGATGCAATCAAGCAGGGCAAGACATGAGTCACAAAAAGCACTTGAAGAGGTTGTCAAACAGAAACTTGATACCATGCAACTATTTCACCAGGCAGACAGCGTGCAATCACTAGGATAGTAGCGGGTAAAATGTCCAGCTGGTTGACGACCCTGCTACTTCAAAGCTGTCACGTTGATTTGGCTCCAGTGCAGTTCAGAGATGGCCTAGCTCTTCTCTACTTTTGATATCCATCTAATCTGCCAGCCAAATGCGATGGATGTGGGGCTGATTTCACTCTCCAACATGCATTTGGCTGGGGACCTGTTATATTTCGCCACAATGAGTTCATGACTGCATGGGAGATCTAGCCAGTGAGTCAGGTGTGGACCCAAGTCATCAAGGAGCCCATTGTGAATGAAGCTACCGTCGCTGCATGTGATCCAGGACTAAGACTTGACCTGGGAATCAGACTGAGGTGTTTGGCAACCACAGGGGATGTCCGTGTCGCCGGTAGGCTCAATTGTATACTCAATTTTAATATCAATATAGCATGTAGTGAGGTTTGGTTGGAGCCTACAACTATAATTTGTAAATCAGTAGGCTTCTTCATTTGCAAATTCAGGGCTGTTAGTTGTAGGATCCTACCAAACCTCACTTTAACACAATGTACCTTGTTTTACTTGCTTTTTGCACCACCAATCCTACATGCCACCAATCACTTCTCGATAGAGAAGTTTTGATTTGCTTGTAATTATAGATCACTAATCATGATACAATTGCATACATGAAGTACATGCACGCATAACATAAGACACCATTGTCTCCTGCTTGTATTAGCCGCGCTGCTGCACTTAATATGGCCGATGGGTCTGGACATAAGGAGCTGGGGTCGAGACATAAGGAGCTGGGGTCGAGACATAAGGAGCTGGGGTCGAGACATAAGGAGGCCTAGGGGTCTTCAATGGCTTGTGTTCCTCTGACTTGCTTTCATCCTTCGTCATCGACTTTGGGGGCCAAGGGTACGGTTTGGGATGATGTTTGTCTTTTGTCCCGTGCGGCTCCTTCGCACCAGCCGAGGCTAAAGCAACCACCAACAGCAAAAGCAACACTTGAAAAAGAAGCTTCATCTTTGGTTGTTTCCACCCTTCTGACCAGTTTTGATGCGAATAAGCTATCTTGCCGCGGTATATATACATAATTCAATGGTGGAAGTAGACATATGCATATCCATCCATATCCATCACATCTGCTGTTATAGTCTCAGCATCAGTCTCTGTATATTTTTGCATTTTTTTTTTTCCTAGCCACGTAATAATCTTAACTGAATACTCCTTTTGATAGCGTGCGGACCATGCAGTCTCGGGGTTGTACACTCAGTGCAGATCCGCGGGACTCTGGGCGTTTCGTTTGTACGGCAGCATGCCCGTCCGGACCAGCATCACATACATACATGCGGTCCAGGGAATTTTGGTTCCGAGCGGACCATGGGCAATACGGTGACCCACCCACCCACCCACCCACCCAACCCAACCCTCGGTCAGTGTATCCTAGTACCCCCCACCTTTGATATACATGCAGGAGCGGATTCATCGGCGGGGGTGGGGGTTAACAGATTATATTAAGGGTGGGGAGGGTGCATGGGGTGACTTCTGCAAGTATGTAGGGGTATGCCGTATGCAATATGCCGTATGCATATGATAATCGATTTGCCATTCCAGACATCAAGCCATCAGCTCTCACTGAAAAGATTTGATATACCTTCATGCATGGCTATTGTTCAACAAAAGCATGCGTGTGATAGGCATCACAGCATGAACGCAGCCGGCATCCCGGTTGTTGATAACCATTATATTAACTTATCTCACTGCACGCATTTGTTTTCAAAATTCAAACTACTGTCGCAGATTGAAGTGACTACACATTTCCCAGCAATTATATTGTATACACCCCCCCCCCCCCCCCCCTTTTTTAAAAATCTTGCTATGAAAATGGCGGGGTGTGTGCGTCATGTCTTTATTGTCAATAACTGGATGTCATTTCCTCGCTGGAGAAGTTACATGGAGAAGCGTATATTATGCAATTCCGCCAATAAGGTCTGAACACTGTGCAGTTCAAAGGAGGTCAAATGGTTAACCTATGCGCCGAAACCCATGCCATTTTTAAAAGGATTAACATACAGTAGCGACTTACGATAGCGAACGATGGGAATTACCTAATGATGCCTAATGAGAAGAACTTTCCTCACAATTATAACGAACGATATTAAAATTTACAGTTATTCTTGCTACCACGTTGCTACAAATTAATGGCAGGCAACAGCCAGAACTTGACGCTATTCTACTACAGTTAACCGCTTTCTACGTGCAGGCGATAATGACTCCCGTATAAATTGACTCCCCCAGTCATTGGCACCTAGGCATATATGAATGCCCAGTCATATATGCCTAGGCATATATGACTCTCCCCTGATGAAAATGACTCCTGGGAGTTATTGTAGCCTAGGCATAATTAACTCCTCTGTCATTCGTACCTAGGCATATATGACTCCCGGTCAATTACGCCTATATAGGCATAATTGACTCTCCAGTCGGTGGCGACTAGGCTATATATACGACGCCTGCATGCTCGTGCATACATGCACTTGGGTGTAATCTTTACTTGTACTGCAAACACACACACACACACATACACACACACACACACACACACACACACACACACACACACACACACACACACACACACACACACACACACACACACACACACACACACACACACACACACACACACACACACACACACACACACACACACACACACACACACACACACACACACACACACACACACACACACACACACACACATACATAACTGGCTACATTGGTCGCATTGAATAACATTTGAATCCGATGATTCTGGTAGCTTGCATATGCAGATAGGGTGGATATAGAAGAGTCTCATTTTATTCCTTTTAATTCCTCTTCGTTCCAGGGCAGGGGGGAATGGTTTTAAGCACTTTTGGTTCAAGCAAGCAATTAAATGGTCACGCATTTTTGATTGATCAAAAGTTATTCCCAGTAGATCAGCATGGTAAGCATAAGCAATGGAAAACAATCCACAATCCTCCCCACCAGTCTGCTGTTGGACTGGAATAGCTTTGACAGTTAAAGTGTTACCATTTGCAGCCTCTTTTTAGATAAGAGCAATCTGTTCGTGTAGACTGTCATGTAAGTTAGGGTAGTTTAAGAAAACTGTAGTTCAGTACAATAGAAAGTTTTGTTGATGTATTCAGGACTCAGTTTAATTGCACATTGTTTAAATGCTATCACCAGATGCCATGTGAGTTGAAGCTTGTTGGGTTGTAGCAGTATCTTTATCATATTCCATGTGTACCTCTTGATCCGTTCCCTCCCCAGTAGTAAAAATACACTAGGGGAACATTTACTGTCATACAGCCTGATCAGTCTCATCTTAATGATAACTAGTGGCCACCCAGTGATCTCTTTCAGCAACAAATAATATCTGCACAACTAGACATGACAATTTCAATGTGCAGTGTCGTACAAAATCACATATATGCATGCCAAATACATACCTTTCTGTAATGCTCCATGACTTTTTATTGCTGAAGAAATGTCCTTATTTTGCCACAGAGCAATGTTGATTGAAGGCCTCCTAGTTTAGGGTCAACTACCGATAAGCTTTGTCCTTACCGCTTACCGGTTATCCGATACCGTTAACATTTAATCTCCCGTCGTCCTACGCGTAGGATTAGAGTCCTACGCGTAGGGCGCAAGTTAAAATTAGTTTTTATCAAACTCATATGATCAAAAAATAAACCAAAATCTCACTGCACTGTAGAAATGGTTATTAATTCAGGAAATATTTTTACTTTCTTGCAATTTATCAAAGATTGTCAAATATAATCAATACTGAATTGCTAAAAGATGTATTTGCGGTAAATTGCAAAGCAACTTAAAGTACCAAAAAGTGATGTTGGGAAGATCAGAGCAACATTTTTAAAGAAGGGGGTAGTAGGTCAGGTCTTTTGCACTAAACATATAAAAAAGTACATTGTAGATTTGGAAATTGCTAGCTCCACAAGCTTATGAACGATAGGTATTTGCCAGACGCATGTTGCGGAAATAGCCAAGTGAATGGACAAAATCTTGAAAACGTACAGTGCGTTTTCGGTAAAAATGACAAAATCAATTAGAGTAAAAACACTGCCGTAGAATGTATAAAGTAGCCCACACATCATACTTCAAAAAACATTTTTTAAAAGTGATACTTGTCGTACTTTTTTCTGTGACAATAAAATTCTCTACATAATGCATATTTAAGAACCGTATCTGTTTATTTGCATCGTGTAACCAAGGGTGTGATTTAAAAAATAGACTGACAATTGGTAAATTTAGCATGATAGACACATCAAACAACAGTAGAGAAATGGATGCCAAAAAACTGCATTTCTATTTATAATGAATTTTCAAATATTGGTCCTACGCGTAGGACTTGGACCTGGAGAATTAAGGTTAAGCAACCGGTAAGACACTTTCTTATTCATTACCGTTAATTCAGTAGGAGATAATTTCTTACTGAATATCATCGGTACCAGTCAGCTTCTTATTGATTGTTGCACGTACTTATTATTCACGATAGTGGTCAAAACTAACCGAAATAGTGTTATGAACTTATGAATAATTACTTGAGGAAATTTTCGCTCTTACGTGAATGTAGAAAATGATATAATCACAGTGACGTCAACGCAAGGAATGTATATCTGACAGTTTGTTTGTAATCAATACTGCAAAAAGAAACTTGGAGAATGCAGTAGTAGATGTGCATGTTAGAAAAGATGGGAGTAACTCATAGCCTTTGGACACGCCCTCTTCCTTAGTGGTAATCATTACCATTCAGTAAGAAAGCTTATCGGTAAGTTTATTATCGATAACGAAGAGAAATTATTGACAAGAGGTATTAATTATCGATAAGCTCAAAACCTTACCGATAGTTGACCAACTTGACCCTATCCTAGTTGTGGGAATCGATTCTTCGTGAGATCGTGTGGAGCTTGAATATGCTCATCATTCAAATTTCATTGTTTTCTATAGCATCTTTGTGCATGAAAGTGAGGCGCATTTCATCAATCCAGTATAGTGTTTTCTAAAATATGACATACAAAAATAATTATATCAACATTTAATATGAGGATCTAACCTTCTTTGGCTGGTTTTCTTTCTTGCTTGTTCTCAGTTACAATTTTTTTAATTGCCTTTTTTAAAAACAGTGCACTTCGATCAGCAAGTCAGACACACCTTCATAGAGTGGCAAGCTATTGATACTACTGATAGCTCTTGGACGCAGGCCCAGTTGAGTTTAAGCAGAGGTGGCCTGGGGCTCCGCTCATTAGCACACCACTCTACTTCAGCATTTATTGCATCCATCAGTACTGCAGGCCTTGCCTCACCTTCATGGTTGAGGCAGTCAATTCATACAACACGTCTGTACCCTCTGAGAGTACAATTGACATTGACAGTCAGGCCACAACACCTTGTTGACAGCACACTTTGTCAGCCACATTAGAGTCTACTCAATTTAACTCTCTTCTTTCAGAGAGCTCTACTGCTGCAAGGCTCGTCTTCTGTCAGTGTCTTCGCCCCATGCCTCTTCATGGCTCTCTGCTGTCCCATCCCCAGGCCTGGGTCTAAGTCTAGATCCCAATGAACACCAAATGGCCATCAAGTGGTGGCTAGGGCTAGACACTTCACCTGGCTCTCCTCCCTGTGCTTTGTGCCCAGAACACGCTTTGGATCCCCCAGGTCACCATGCCTTGACTTGTAAGCAAGGTGGTGATGCTGTATCCAGGCACAATAAGCTCAGAGATATAGTGCTCCAAACATGCCATCATGCCTGCTTCAGTGCCAAGGCAGAAGCTGGCAGTAGACTGGGACGTGACCACCTGCACACACGTCCTGCTGACATCCTAGCTTCGAATTGGCTCTGTGGCAAGCCTGCTGCTTTTGACCTTACTGTGACTTCTCTGCTAAACCCATCCCTTCTCTCTGAAGCGGGTCTCACAGCAGGGTCAGCAGCAGTTGCCGCAGAGCTAAGAAAGCACTTGGCTAATGATGCCAAGTGCTCTGAGCTGGGATGGACTTGCATTCCGCTTGTGGTGGAATCATATGGAGCTTGGGGCAGGGAAGCTATCCAAGCTTCAAGACTTGCTTCACTCCTTGCCACATGGACCAACACCCCCAAGTCCAAGGTGGTCTCTAACTTGTATGGCCGCCTGAACTTAACACTAGTGCGGGCCAATGCCCGGTCCTTCCTCTTAAGGGGTGGATATATCATCCAGGAGGGTGATACATGTAGTTCCTAAACATAACTTTGTAGTTAGGTGTTTTATTTATTCATGTATCAAAATCATGTATGATGCATATATTCTTGAGTTCATGCTATGCATAATTTAGTATTCCATTATGAATAAAGACCAACCTGATGCCACACATTTGGACCAGGAACTATTGGATGGAGTTTGCTGTTAGATTTGGGAAATTTTGCATTCATTTTTTGACACTGCTCGCAGTGCTGAACAAATTTTCTGATCTCTTCGTTAATATTTCGCCAATAAAAACAACTTGAAACCTTCTCAATTGTTTTATCTCTGCCCAGATGGCACCCTACAGCCCAATCCATGGGACACTGACAAGTTATAAACGTACATACCTTCTATTCCAGAATGGCATGACTTAAGTATCCGCCTTTTTTCATTGTCTGATCGCACGCAAATCTTCCACTGTGATGCAGTATATGACCATGAGGCTGCATGGTCCAAAGCCAGCATGCACGCTCTCAAACGGAGAATATTGCAAGTATTTCAGCCATCTTGGGATTATTATGCGTATTTAAAAATAAATACAACTAATTCGGATATGGATGGATATGCCCAGGTCCGTAGCCAGAGGGGGATCGGGGGGATTGGTCGATCCCCCCCCCCCCCCCCCCCCCCCCCCCCGCTCTCGTATTTGGCCCCCCCGTATAATTATTATTGATAAATGCTTTCAGGGGGGGGGGGGGGGGGAAGTGTATACAATATAAATGTGTAGTCACTTCAATCTGCGACAGTCGTTTGAATTTTGAAAACAAATGAGTAACTCTCTCAGTACGCGTGAGATAAGTTAATGGTTATCAACAATGGGGATGCCGGCTGCGTTCATGCTGTGATGCCTATCACATGCATGCTTTTGTTGAACAATAGCCTTGTATCAAATCTTTTCAGTGAGAGCTGATGGCTTGATATGCGCGCGTCTGTCTGACATGGCAAATCGATTATCACCATATGCATACTCCTACATGCATCCAGAGGCCACCCCCTGCACCGGCACCCTCCCCATGCACCCTTAATATAATCTGTTAACCCCCACCCCCGCCGATGAATCCGCTCCTGCATGTATATCAAAGGGGGGGGGGGGGGGGGGGGGGGGGTGCCCATGGGCCATGATCCGCTCGGAACCAAAATTCCCTGGACCGCATGTATGTATGTGATGCTGGCCCGGACGGTCATGCTGCCATACAAACTAAACGCCCGGAGTCCCGCGGATCTGCACTGAGTGTACAACCACGAGACTGCATGGTCCGCACGCTATCAAAAGGAGTATTCAGTTAAGATTATTATGCGGCTAGAAAAAAATATATATATGCATAAATATACAGAGACTGATGCTGAGACTATAACAGCAGATGTGATGGATATGGATGGATATGCATATGTCTACTTCCACCATCGAATTATGTATATATACCGCGGCAAGATAGCTTATTCACATCAAAACTGCCATAAGCTACAGATCCTAGGGTCAGTAGGGTGGAAACAACCAAAGATGAAGCTTCTTTTTCAAGTGTTGCTTTTGCTGTTGGTGGTTGCTTTAGCCTCGGCTGGTGCGAAGGAGCCGCACGGGACAAAAGACAAACATCATCCCAAACCGTACCCTTGGCCCCAAAAGTCGATGACGAAGGATGAAAGCAAGTCAGAGGAACACAAGCCATTGAAGATCCATAGGCCTCCCTATGTCGCGACCCCAGCTCCTTATGTCTCGACCCCAGCTCCTTATGTCCCGACCCATCGACCGTATTAAGTGCAGCAGCGCGGCTAATACAAGCAGGAGACGACGGTGTCTTATGTTATGCGTGCATGTACTTCATGTATATGCAATTGTATCATGATTAGTGATCTATAAATACAAGTAAATCAAAAACTTCTCTATCGAGCAAGTGATTGAAAAGCAAGGAAACAAGGTACAGTATGTTAAAGTGAGGTTTGGTAGGATCCTACAACTAACAGTCCTGAATTTGCAAATGAAGAAGCCTATTTACAAATCATAGCTGTAGGTTTCAACCAAACCTCACTACTGACATGCTATATGAAGAAGAAAAAAAAGAAAAATACGGCCGGTATTTGATATCAAGTAATGTGTGGGTACTTATATCATTCGTTACCCATCGCTAATATACATACACTGATATTACACGTAAACATATACATTTCATTCATCTCTCATCTTTGTGACCTTTTCTAACACAATGCGTAGCCAGTTTTCGACGTAGTTTTAGATCATTGATTTACGGACCCACTTACGGCCGCAAGTAACTACTAATAGCCGATTGGATGTTTTACATATCCAAGGGCGAATCCGGGAGGAGGAGGGAGGGGCCTACAGCCCCCCCCCCCCCCCCCCCCCCCCCCCCCCCCCCCCGCTCTTCATTATTCCTGTATCCGCCCTTGAATGTGCATAGTCCCTGGCTGTCATTTTTTTTTTTTCAGTCATTGTATATCGCCTTAGGAGAAGTAAGCAAGCTAAGGGGAGAAACATATAAATATTATTATCATAACCTGCTTGTCTATACCACTGGAGAAGGCTAAAGCACTCTTCATAGAAGCCCGCCTTAGCTTCGATCCTCCGACTTTACTAAAAGCCTTCATTTATTAAGACGCTTTCAAGACCCCCTAGATCATTTTAAACCTGTAATCCCTACATCTCGATCCTTATAGTCTTGACATACGACATCTGTTACGTACGCTCTGCATCGTGCATGTCGAGGGGCGGAGGTGTGAACTAGTGTTAATTGGTCCCCAATCCCTCTTGTCACTCTACTTTTAAAAAATATCCATGTTATATAAAGTTTTTAAAATGGAGTCGCTATAACTTCGTAAAGAAAAACGCTATCGACTTCCTATTTTCAACACTTTATACCGCACCACTTCTCTATGGTGGAATACATTTTGGAGGTACTGCACCAATTCGGTGCCGGCATAGCACCGCCCGATTCCCCAAAGGGTTCAAACCCACCATATCACTTTCGGCAGGAGTTATCAAATTGTTTCAAATTCGGTTGATAGGTAAAGAGGTTGTGGTGTCACCATCACTATTATCCTCACCATCACTCTTTCTATCACAATCACCATAAACATAATCACTTCTATAATCATTTTGAAGTTTATTTGTCTTCTGCTTTTAACGCATACCGTTACATACCATACAGACCCCAGCTCCTTATGTCCCGACCCATCGACCGTATTAAGTGCAGCAGCGCGGCTAATACAAGCAGGAGACGACGGTGTCTTATGTTATGCGTGCATGTACTTCATGTATATGCAATTGTATCATGATTAGTGATCTATAATTACAAGTAAATCAAAAACTTCCCTATCGAGCAAGTGATTGGTGGCATGTAGGATTGGTGGTGCAAAAGCAAGGAAACAAGGTACAATATGTTAAAGTGAGGTTTAGTAGGATCCTACAACTCACAGTCCTGAATTTGCAAATGAAGAAGCCTATTTAAAATTATAGTTTGTAGGTTCCAACCAAACCTCACTACTGACATGCTATAAGAAAAATACGGTATTTGATATCAAGTAATGTGTGGGTACTTATATCATTCGTTACCCATCGCTAATATACGTACACTGATATTACACGTATACATATAGATTTCATCCATCTCTCGGCTTCTTTGTGATCTTTTCTAACAAAATACGTAGCCAGTTTTCGACGTAGTTTTAGATCATTGATTTACGGACCCACTTACGGCCGCAAGTAACTACTAATAGCCGGTTGGATATTTTACATATCCAAGGGCGGATCCGGGGGGAGGGGGGGAGGGGCCTACATAGTCCCTGGCTGTCTTTTTTTTTTTTTTTCAGTCATCGTATATCGCCTTAGGAGAAGTAAGCAAGCTAAGGGGAGAAACATAAAATATTATTATCATAACCTGCTTGCCTCTATACCACTGGAGAATGCTATAAAACACTCTTCATAGAAGCCCATGCAGTGCGGATTCAGTAGCAGCGTTGGCCTTAGCTTCGATCCTCCGACTTTACTAAAAGCCTTCATTTATTAAGACGCTTTCAAGACCCCCTAGATCATTGTAAACCTGTAATCCCTACATCATATCTCGATCCTTATATAGTCTTGACATACGACATGGTCCCCGGCGTTTCCAATCCCTCTTGTCACTCTACTTTTTTAAAAATATCCATGTTATATAAAGTCTCACGTTTGAGTCGCTATAACTTCATAAAGAAAAACGCTATCGATTTCCTATTTTCAACACTTTATACCGCACCACTTCTCTGCATGTGGTGGAATACATTTTGGAGGTACTGCACCAATTCGGTCCCGGCATAGCATCGCCCGATTTCCCAAAGGGTTCAAACCAGCCATATAACTTTCGGCAGGAGTTATCAAATTGTTTCAATTTCGGTTGATAGGTAAAGAGGTCCTAGCTGTTCTGTTCATTAATTTTTTGTCATCCGCTAAGGAGATACAGCTATGCAAATACGGTTTCTCGCTCGATTCGCGCAAATATTTATAGAGCATGCAGCAGTTTGCTCGGGAGACAATATAATATCATTGGCGCGAATTGAGCGTGAAAACATATGCAGACTTACACATGTACATGTACTTCCGTAACGGATCAGTGGTAACGAACGATTTGATAACTCCTGCCGAAAGTTATGGCGTGTTTGAACCCTATGGGGTTCAAAGCTATAGCGCAAAACCCTAAAATCTATTCTACCATAGAGTAATGGTGTAGTATGAAGTTTTAAAAATGTAGGACGTCACCATTCGGAAGTTATAGTGATTCATTTTTTTATAACTTGACTTTATATCTCGGAACGGTATATACATGTATAATCACAAATATGATACAATAGCGTACATCAAGTACATGCGCGCATATATACAGTCGCATGATTAGTATCAATTTATATAATATGTGTTAATTAATATAAGACACCGTCGTCTTCTGCTTGCATTCAATTTATTAGCCGCGGTGCAAATAATGCGGAGCTGGGGTTGACACATAAGGAGCTGGGGTCGAGACATAGGGAGGCCTAGGGGTCTTCAATGGCTTGTGTTCCTTTGACTTGCTTTCATCCTTTGTCATTGACTTCTGGGGCCAAGGGTACTTGTCTGTTACAAGGTTTATCCTGTGCCGCTCCTTCGCGCCAGCCGAGACTAAAGCAACCACTAACAGCAAAAGCAGTACTTGAAGAAGAAGCTTCATCTTTGAATTGTTTCTACCCTTGGATCTGTAGCTTTTGATGTGAATAAGTTATGGAAGGCACTGTTCTATTTATATTGCCGCGGTACATATATAATTATATATTTCGATGGTGGTTGCACGTGTTCAAGACATAAGCATATCCATCACATCTACTGTTGTAGTCTCAGCATCAGTAGTTTTTTTTTTTCATTTTTCGCCGCATAATAATCCTAAATTTAGAGATGACTGAAATACTTGCAACATTCTCCTTTTTAGAGCGTTTATGCTGGCTTTGGATTATGCAGTCTCGTGGTTATATACACTGTCCGCTCGACAATTTTCTCTCCGGGCGGTACGTTTATACGGCAGCACCATGCATGCAGCATCACATACATCAGTATGCGGTCCGGCGAACCGGCTATACTTGGGATACGATTATCCTCCGCCCCTCCCTATTTCTCCATCAGTCCATGCATGGTTAAGTGTTCCTTGATATACATGCAGGGGCGGATTCACCGGCGGGGGTGGGGGTCAACAGATTATGTTAAGCCGGGGTGAGGAGGGCGGTGCATGGAGTATGGTGATAATCGATTCGCCATTTCAGAAAGACACGCGCATATCAAGCCATCATGCAGCTCTCAAAAACTTTAATCATAATATCTTCGTGCATGGCTATTGTTCACGAAAAGGAGAGGCTTGCAGCCTCTTCATGCATGTCTGCATGCATGTGATAGGCATCACATGCAGTAGGCATCCCTATCAGTTGTTGATAATCATTCACTTGTCTCACTGAGAGTATATAGGTAGTTGACAATTTTTTTCAAATTACTTTTTTAGCCATAAATTGTATACCATTAGAAAGTGCTGTATTCCAACGATACCTTACTTGCTCGATGATCGGTAATTCATGTATATCTATTGCACTATGTACACTTGCTAAATCAACTACTGTACCGCATTGTGGTATATATACAAATTTGGGTATATATCGCTTTGGGTCTAGCTATTGTGTATACCATTTTGATATATATGTACAAAGGGTGTATACAAAAGCTATAGCTATTTACCTCCTCATAATCTAAATACATGTACTTCAGTCCGCAATATAAGCTATATAGCCCCCGCACAAGCTATATACCTCCGCCGTAAGGTATATACCTGCATAATGGCATATACATGTACTTCCTTTATTATATATGCATGTACCTCCCTCCAATCTATACCACCGCATATAAGCTATATACCTCCGCATAAGCTATATAGGTCCGCATTAGATATATAGCTTTATATCTTCGATCTGCATAACCCATTGTCTAGGAAGCTGGTCCCCAGACTAATACATATAATACACCTCCGTATACCTCCTATAAGTACCAAGTATCCGGAAGATGTAACGGCCATTTGCGTCAATTGCTGTTATCTCGTATCCAGACCCATCCACGGTAGCGGGTAATATCAATCGTTATTGACATAGATTGACACAAAAACTGCATGAGAAATTTTCAGTTGCTGCAAAATATTTACGCCTGCACACGCGTGGCTTGTGTTGTGCATGTGCTGTAGTCTGAGCTATTACTAGGTACTAGGGGTGGGATAAAAAATGACAGGGTGAGATAAATTTCTCAGTGGAAGCTTGCCAAAATGCCGTGGATACAATTTTCCGTGACAGTTCTAGAACGAGCAACGACAATTTAAAACCATAGCTCCCCCCCCCCCCCCCCCCCTCTCCCCTCCAAAATTGTGGGGGCTGATGAGCCCCTCCCCCTTCACCGGCTTCTATTTTTAGCAAATTGAATATGAATAATTAAACATTGCGTTAACCGGCCTTAAGACAACTAAGCCAATGATATAAGGAAGAATTTTTTTTTTTTACGTTTACGTACAAATGGTGCTCTAGTACCTCATGCATTGATTCAAATGCATCATTGGCCGAGTTCCCTGCAGTCCTCTACTCTACAGGAAACCAAATCTAATTATTCAACAGAGCATCTGGAGTTTTTTTTTCGCTCTGTGTCTTCTCCTAGACCACCGCAACATGCTCATGCACCTCCATCCAGAGCACCCTTTGGATCCCCTAGGACACTATGCCAACTGCCATAATACGACTCTGGTGTAAGCTCATGAGAAGACCCTACTCTGAAAGTTTGGCTGCTTACTGATAGCATACATTTTGTAATATTGTAGCCTACAAGTGCATGTGTATAGTATTTATATGCATGTTATATTCCTAAATCTAAATATCCACCTGAGTAAAATAATAATATGAATATTAAATTATGCTTCAGTTATTTATGAACCCACCCACCATGCTACAGCATTGTCTTGTACACATATACTATGTTATGCATGCACACACCATATAAAACTTTTACAGGTAAGCACAGTACAGGTACAACAAATGGCAGCTTAAATGTTCAGTCAGCAAGCTGGAAATATTGTGTGGACCAATGAGATACTTTCCTATGCAAAATAATTCGGAATAGCCATTGTCCTCCCCCACACAACCTCCTCAATAAGGAGTGCTGAGCTTCATTCAATGGACACAAGATTGGAGGAACTGTAATTACCTTCTTCATTGTCATCAATCAAGCAGTATTCTAAGGGGAGAAACAGCTACCACATATATAAAAACTACCATCCCCAAACATCTCTTGAGCATTAACATGGTCAGTTCCTCTCATGTGCTGCCATCCTTGAATTAACAGTTGAAGTGGTGCTTGCCAACATTTTGTGACTGATCCAAGTTTGTATATCTCTAAGTGATAGTTAATTTGGGGAATATGTACCAAATGAAGTCAATGGAATTTGAAGGATCTAAGAGAGACATATCTTCTAACTGGTAAAAAAAAGGGAATAATATGTACAGATCACTGCACTATATACAGCTCACCATAGAAATAGCAGCATTATAATTTTCAACTCCCTTATTGCAGCGAACCCTTGCTGGCAGACCATAACCAAATTCATACACAGCTTTTCCAATACATGTACAGTGACTGCACAGTTGCTGTCAGAGCAGCTTAGAACACAGGCAGTCACGAATATCCGTCAACAGCTCCATGAATTACATTTTTCCATCTGGTTATAAAAAATATGAAAGCAATACATGCTTTCCTCCTGCATAATGACAAGCTAATGCCTATTAAGGAGGAAAGCATATCCAAAAACTCAAGGGACATTCAGAGCAATTCTATATCATAGCCCTTTCGAATCAGTCATAAAAAAATCAAATAGAACTTAAGGGGCTGAACATAAATGATGTTATGTTGAACTCCCTCTATCCTTAATATACCATCATCATGCTCGCCCTTTCAGCATGATATCATTTATTATGGCAAGCCCCTAAATAAATACTGTATCCACCAAAAATCTAAACATAATTTCTGGGCCAACAGAAACCCTGGTATACTTCTGCTAAAGTCTACACTATAGCTATTTATCCACACTTCATCTTCTGATTGCCTGTCTGCATACAACCTCCACTCCCTTTGTAAATGCAGCCTTATTTTTTCCCCAGGGGAAAATGCATTGCTTTTTCATAAAGAATCATTTCATTAACAACTAGATGTGTTAGTAAACATTGCCCAAATATTTATTTTTGTTCATCTAGTTGAAAAATGCTTTCATACTGCATGACTCAGGTCTGCTAATATAATATTACATATAATATTATAATATAATAATAATAATAATATTGTTATAATTATAATTATATATGTCTCCCAAACTCACAAATGTACCAGCAAATCTTTCTTGAGTCTTGCAATATGCAAGCATTTTTCAACCAGATGAACAATACACTTGAAACATAAATATTGTGTGATTTACGCATGTGGTGTGGCAAGTGTACTGGTAGCATGTGTGCTGGTCAGGTTTGCCTTACCTACATCTGCTATTATTTCATTACCCCCATGTGTTGTTTGAGTAGTGAGGAGGAATACATTTGTGAGTGTGAGAATGTGGGAGTTATTTGTATTTTGGCACCCACACTTACATGTACCATCCAAACACACCAGACATCCAGCCTTAAATTACCACCATACCCATCCACCCCATCACACCCTAATACATAACCACCAACAAAATGCACACATACATACCACCCAAACACACATAAACATGCACATGTCCAGCAACAGCTGCCACAGAACAACACAAGCTTCTTGAACATCTTTGACGAGCTTGGTTGGAACTGCATACCCCTGGTATTTGGTCATCTAATCCTTTGAGGCCTGGAGTGATCTAGCTTAAAGCACCTTCTCCAAACTTGTATCTCCTGTTCAGTCAGCATCTCACAGTTCTTCAATCTCGAACTTCACCTCAAAGTGCTTCAAATCCTGGCAGTCTTACATTTATATTGTGGCCATCTCCATAGGTTGTTCCTAAATTGTGTATTTTAAATTATCACTACTTGTGTCCATCCAGTAGTACCTTTCATCAGGTTGATATATTGTTTCCACTTGAACCCCACTTTCAAAAAGAAGGTTATAGTCTTGCAATATAACATATGAATCCATACTTTATAATACACAACCCCTTCATGAAAATACACCAGTAGCACATATCGCAAAAAAGAAGACCCAGTACAGGTATGCCAAGTGTAAACTACATAAGCACAATACGTATTGTGCAGTAGATATAGTGTTAAAAAATGAACAGCCATCAAATGATATGGCACATCTGCTCTGCTATGCATATATGTTTTTGAAGTCATGATCTTTACCAGCTACAGTAAGTTACTAGTGCATGTGTAAGTCTTGAGACATTGGTTGTGTTGAACTGCTTTGACTTACAAGAGGAGCATATATGGGGTGGGATGTTATAACATTAACTACATTGACACATTAATAGTAATGATGTTATTATTTTCAGGAGTAAGCATGGCATCCTATCTACTGGTATCCAAGTGGCGGGATCTGTACTATTTCCATCCTATAATGACCCTCTACCATAACACTTAGAGAAGCAGCTGCATCTGCTAAAAAGTAGACAAAGCTGTTAAGAAGGGAAATGGTTAGGAGATGCCCACATAAATGTTGAAAGAGCCAGTTTCCATCTGTGGCACTGAGGACTGTTCAACTTATTAGGCCAGAATCTATCACTAATGGAGCATTTGTACTTCATGTCGAAGGAAATCATTCCGGCAGTGGATTGCAATTGAATACATATATCATCTGATTGCATGTGTAAATATTTAAGACAGTGTACACAGTTCAGTATCTGCTGACGCCGTTCTCATTCACATCAATGCGACCAAGTCGAATGCATGCAAAACTACTGCCGGAAATACTACTATAGAGGCTGTTTTGTACAAGGAGGACTCAGAGTTTTGGTTGTGCAATAATACAAGAAATCCTCAGTTTGGCTAAATGAAAGTCACCCTCACCTTTAAAGTTTACTAGTGCATGAAATCTATATGTCACCTTTCCTTTCCGCTCTTCAATAACGCCCGGGCTGATTAATAGTATAGGGCTAAAGACTGGCGCTAAGGATGTCCGCAGTATATTGTAATTGTGATTTTCCTGTAAATATAACGTGTCCTCTATACATAATCATCTGTTTAAATTAAATCAGCTATAGAGTTAGCTTCGTACTGGTAAGCTGTATATATGTGTATACTCTTCATAAGCATGAATTAACAAGTTTCACAGGAATGTGAGAGACTGTTTAAATAGTCGGGGTTTTATTATTTGTTATTATTATTTTGAATGTCGTCGACGTGAATAAGCATCTCGCAAAACCGTTCGTATAACTTATAGTTCACCAGTGTCACTAGTTTAATGGAACGACCGGAATGTCCAGCTACGTTCCACGGATACCCTCAGCCGGCGCCACAAATTCAGAACGACTACCCCCAGCAATATCACGGCTTCCCACCACAATCTCAGGCCAACTCCACTCCATATCAAGGACAAAATCCCTCCCCACAGGTACGTATAGTATTGCATGAGCTTGGTCTAAATAATTTATTGCGTGGATATCGATGGTGATACACGCCACATGTACATGCATGTGCACGATTATTTGTGTACGTGAAAAAAATTATCCATTCGCAGGGCAATACCAGTATTGTTATAGTTCAGCAACCCATCGCTACTAGAAATGTCGTCTTCGGAACAGTGCCTGTTATGGTGACAGAGAGCCATGGTCAGGAAGTCACGACCGTGCTGGAGTACCGCACTGGGTGTTTGACGTGGCTCATCTGTTGCCTGGTCTGCTGGTTTACTGGATGCTTACCTTTTGCGCTCATCCCCTTCTGTGTCCAAGATTGCAAGGATGTCTACCATATTAGCCCCACAGACAGGAAAGTGGTCGGGGTGTATCGTCGCATATAAGTGCCACTCTCCACAACCACCTACGGAGCACTTCCTCTCCTTTGAAATTTCATCACTGCATGCATGTGTGTGAAATTGTGACTTAAATTATGTTTTTTTTTTAAAGCTATATTATGTAATATCGCGGTAACGACTAACGAGAAATAAAATACTTATTATATTATAGTTACAAAACAATAACTTTATACTGATTAATATGTGGCATGCAGCCATTCAGTAAATTTACTTGCTTCTGGCACTTACATCAGTGGAGATACACAGGCACATGCAGCACTACACGGAGGAGTGATGCAAAGAAATGGCTGTATATGGATGCATCAGTGTATGGTTATAAGAAGGAATAGAAAAAAAATAAACAGAAGCATTGAACAACTAACAACTGCATGACTCGACAAACTGAATGGTGCATATATATCAGAATATCTCACGTTTACGCGTGGCATATATTATATTTATATAACGCGTCAACCGGCTAGTGGTTGACTGCAGAATAGAGCAAGTGTTATTTACTTGTATTGTTTTTGCGTAACGTACGTCACTGTGTACGTTGCTATACATATAATAGCTATCAATGTATCTGCTGTTCAAACATGCATGTCATGGGGCATTGTGATAATTCTTTGCTCGATGGGTATCCACATTGGCAATAAATCGTGCACTGCTGTTCGAATGCTGCTGCACGGGGGTCTCATGCATTTTCGGCGCCCGATAGGGACCAGCTGCAGGATATTGCTTGAGGATCAGGATGCGTAGTTAAGTATACAAGTAATGCCAAGCTAGGAAAGTGACCATCAGTGGCCTGCTTCAGCCGACTAGAACTGAAAAAAGTGGAGATGATATCTGCATTTTAAAAGAACATCTCACGCCAAAAAAATTTTTTTAGTTAAAACGTTGTCCTTAAAACTCTTCATGCACCGTGCAGCGTAAAACGCATAAACGGCAGAGATGCATGCACGTTCAGTGATAGCCTTCATGCGATCACCTGGTCCTTCATTTGTAGAATGTAGTGCAAAATAAATGACTCATCACTACAACTATGGACTGGTCTATTGATTTGCCTGGTTCCTCATGCAAAGGCTTTTAATTTACAATGCATTGTGATTACATGCATGCGCTAGCTTGCGCTGGGTTTTATTCAGTATATAGACTCCTGCGGCGGTTACCTAAGTTCACTTATTATAACACTATAGGCTCCATGATCTCTGTTATCACATACATGGCGCTCCCAGATACACTCAGATTAGATTTTTAAAATGAGGGAAACGAGATATAAAAATTAAAATAGGTGATGTAGGATTTGCAAGTAAGGAAACAAGGGATTTCATATACATTTATAAAATATTACATACTTACATTTAGCAATTCCAGGCAGTTAGATTGCAAGAGTTAGAGATACGCTCCACTATATAGGTATAGCCGCCGCCATGGAACTCCAAAATAATGATTGGAATTACCTACCACTAGATAATGTGCTAGCATGCTTTGTAAGTTAGCACCGACGGAAAAAAAAAAAAAAAAAAAAAAAAACATACACATTGTCATATCATGTACAGTATACCAAACAAATACTCAAATATGCGGCAACGCAGGAGAAATGAAGAACAAATTCTACGTACATATATATTAGCATCCACAGATAACTCACTCCCTAGGGACCCTAACTAAATTTAGGAATATGTCCCGGGGGTGGTCATTTAGATTTAAATGCCTATATTCCGGGTGTTTAGAAGTTATAACAGTAACTTGTGCAGGGGAGGTGGAACAAAACACAAGCTTTAATTGTCCTGGCCATGGGGTGCGGAACAAAATAGAGGTTTGTCCAGGGGGCATTTAAAAGTCTTATTCATTGTCCCGGGAGGAGGGGGAGGAGGGGTTGCATCATCCATAGGGGTGTGCGGTTAAATAAACGGAATAGCCCCAATTTTGCCGCCAAGTATCAATCGTAATGCACCACTGCTTATGCAGACCGTTTGTAAATTGCTATAGTTAACAAATGTGCTCCATCATCTATGCACGTTCTATTCACATGCAATAACCGCTGACATTTTTCACTTAGCCCGGCCCATTGACAATTTGTGGCACGTGCACTGTACCGGTAATCAATGGCTGAAGCCAGACACAATCCGGATTCCTCCAAATGGCCAACAGCCGATGCAAGTGAGTGTATCGGTGTAGACATTGGTGTGGTATTTGTGCGCTGCGCTTCATTACGCCTACATGCATGTGTAAGGCGCAGCCATTGTCAGTAGGCGTGCCTATGTCCATTTTATTATATGAATTCAACCTTCCCAGAAAAATAGAATGAGTCACATAATAGAGGTGTTAATTAAAAAGAGTGCAAAGAAAGACGGACGGAAGGAAGGGGGTCTAGGTGGGATTAAGGTTGTGTTGGTCTCAGTCAATGATAGGCCTACCCCTGTACATACAGTATTGGGGCTACAAAATTATACCTGAAGATTAGTTCCAATACTCTATGTACAGGGGTAGGCCTATGAAGAAATAAAAGAGTCATTGACAGAGGCCAACATAACCCTAATGGCTACCTAGAGCTCCTTCCTTCCGTCCGTTCTTCTGCTTTCTTTCCTTTCCACTCCTTCCATCTCATCCACACCTCCTCTGTCTGCTATGTGACCCATGCGTATGTACATGTAATTCACAAGCATTTACGTTTGCAGCTGGTGGTCTCTTTCATGGGATGAAGGTGCATACAGAATACCCAAAGCCAGAGGTAAGTAACAGTTACTTACAAGTCATCTGTACAAGGTGGTCTATAACTAGCCAGAATGATTCATATGGTCTACGTATACAGGATTTTGGGGCAGGGGACGGGGGGGAGGGACTTGAGTGGAGTTCCCCCATTGGGGTTTGGGACTTGGTCCCAGAAGCTAAGGAATCTGTGTGTAATGTTGAAATTCTTCCTATGGCAACCTTGGATCTTCTGCTATGGCAGCAATGGTTCTTATGCTAATTGCGAATTTTTATCTGCGGACATTATCACACCCTCCATTAAATGTTCTTTGAAAGTGTGACATAATGCGCTATACACTTGTAGCCAAGTTGCTGATTTAATCATTTGTATTTATATCTGATTCCACTGTGTGAATGTTATCGTTATCTACTGTGAACATAGCAGGCCAACCGAAGAGCATACATAAATCAAAATTAAACACTAACTCATGGGACCGGGATAGCTTGGGGAAAACTGGTTATCCCACAAGTCTGGGAGAAGCAGGCATACATGAGATATAGCAAGGTTGATGCCAGACAGGAAACTTGGTGCAGCCAGGAAGGCTGGAAGGCTGGGGCCAGACAGGAAGGCTGGGGCCAGACAGGAAGGAAGGTAGCAGGAAGAGGACAAGAAATGAATAGAAAGTTCAGAACAAATGTGGGCAGAAGCAGGAAGGCTGGAACCAGAGTGAAGCACCTCACCCCAATGTGACATCTGATTGCATGTAATATACAATGGTGGTTTTCAGTGCAATATGCTCATGAGCCTGTCCAAACTTTACTGTTAGACAGACAGGTTCAACGCCAAATTTAACCCTCTACCCCTCTCACCGTTGCCTGTTAACAATATGGTTTGAGGCCCTGTGCCGATGGAGCTAATAGTGCTGCCTCAAACAGTCAGATAGACGTGTAGCGATCATGGGGCAAAAGGAAGGACATCGCTAGATACTTTCAACATGTAATAATTGCTAAACTGGCAAGGGCCAAGTGGGTGCTTGTAATGGCATCACGACTTGAAGGAAGTACTATTGGGATGCCACTTCAAGCCAGCCTGGATCCAAGAAGTCCATAGGAGGAGGTCCATGGTTACCATAGGGGGAGGTCCATGGTTACCATAGGGGGAGGTCCATCATTACTATAGGAGGAGGTCCATGGTTACCACAGGGGGAGGTCCATGGTTACCATAGGGGGAGGTTCAGGGGGAGGTCCATGGTTACCATAGGGGGAGGTCCATGGTTACCACAGGGGGAGGTCCATGGTTACCATAGGAGGAGGTCCATGGTTACCATATGAGGTCCATTGCTGCTGTGAAGTAGGTTCATGACTGCTGTAGTATGGAGGTTCAGTGCTACTGGCCCCCATTCTGCCACTGCCATACCTCGAACTCTGCAAGGTCCATGGCTGTTACAGGTTGCCATGACCACCACATGTGGTACAAGGGTAGCTGCATGTGTACAGCGAATGTACATGTGGTTGTGGCCATGACATGAACAACATGGTTGGGTGTTCACCAGATTACCTTCACTCAAGAAGAGCTTGAATCAAAGTTGACTCCAGAGCAGTACTTGGTGACCCAAGATCGAGGGACAGAGAGGTTAGCCATGAGTGGGGCCTGCTGTATTGGTACAGGGAGGTCAGTCACGAGTGTGGCCTGCTGTATTGGTACAGGGAGGTCAGTCACGAGTGGGGCCTGCTGTATTGGTACAGGGAGGTCAGTCACGAGTGGGGCCTGTTGTATTGGTACAGAGAGGTTAGTCACGACCTTGGGTTTATTACTCAACACTACTTTCTCTTCCACCATGCACATGTGGTCTCTCTGCTCCAATGCAGCAGCGTATTTACTAACTTCCCTGTACCTATAGAGCAGTGTATTTACTAACCTCCCTGTACCAATAGAGCAGTGTATTTACTAACTTCCCTGTACCTATAGAGCAGCGTGCTGTAAACTTCCCATTCTCCTAATCCTAACCTCCACACATAATCTCTTTTGTTTCTCAAGACAGCATAGTGTATCATGTGATCCTAACCCTGGCACACTCCAAGTACCTACATGTAAATTGGTGTACCTAGCCAAATACTACTTGACCCATTTGGTTACTTAACTAGTTGCATGATAGTATTATCTTAACCTCGCAGCTTGCTGCCTTGGAAACGATGTGTGACTGTATCTTCTTTACCTCCTAGACGATGGACTGGAAAGTACCTTAAAATGGACGATGAGGGAGTGTTCCCTTGTGTGGTCTGTGGAGTACCTCTCTTTAAGTAAGCACTTAACTTGGAGTGGGGAAGAGAGGGTGGACTGAAGATGCAATGGTTGAAATCGTGGGTTAGCTCCTCCTCTGAAGGTTTATGTGATGGCTTCTGTTGTTTGTTGGAGATGAAAGTTGTTGTTTGTTGGAGATCAAAGTTGTTGTTTGTGTCACTTTGGGCACACTTCCTTCCTTGTCTGTTTTGAATATATTGTGCACTCAGCACATGTGAGGTGCTCTGTTATTGGGAGCTGTCTGCGTAACTGTATTTTGTGATACATGTACATCATACCTATAGATGTGATTGCACATGGTCAGGGATGTAGGTGTGCATGTGATGGCACATGGTCAGGGATGAAGGTGTGCATGTGATGGCACATGGTCAGGGATGAAGGTGTGCATGTGATGGCACATGGTCAGGGATGTAGGTGTGCGTGTGATGGTACATGGTCAGGGATGTAGGTGTGCATGTGATGGCACATGGTCAGGGATGTAGGGGTGCATGTGATGGCACATGGTCAGGGATGAAGGTGTGCATGTGATGGCACATGGTCAGGGAGAAGGTGTGCATGTGATGGCACATGGTCAGGGATGAAGGTGTGCATGTGATGGCACATGGTCAGGGATGAAGGTGTGCATGTGATGGCACATGGTCAGGGATGTAGGGGTGCATGTGATGGCACATGGTCAGGGATGTAGGGGTGCATGTGATGGCACATGGTCAGGGATGTAGGGGTGCATGTGATGGTACATGGTCAGGGATGAAGGTGTGCATGTGATGGTACATGGTCAGGGATGTAGGTGTGCATGTGATGGCACATGGTCAGGGATGTAGGTGTGCATGTGATGGCACATGGTCAGGGATGAAGGTGTGCATGTGATGGCACATGGTCAGGGAGAAGGTGTGCATGTGATGGCACATGGTCAGGGATGAAGGTGTGCATGTGATGGCACATGGTCAGGGATGAAGGTGTGCATGTGATGGCACATGGTCAGGGATGTAGGTGTGCATGTGATGGCACATGGTCAGGGATGTAGGTGTGCATGTGATGGTACATGGTCAGGGATGAAGGGGTGCATGTGATGGCACATGGTCAGGGATGAAGGGGTGCATGTGATGGCACATGGTCAGGGATGAAGGGGTGCATGTGATGGCACATGGTCAGGGATGAAGGGGTGCATGTGATGGCACATGGTCAGGGATGTAGGGGTGCATGTGATGGCACATGGTCAGGGATGTAGGTGTGCATGTGATGGCACATAAGTGTACATTTAGTGCATTACGTATGCCTCCACAGAACCAACAAAAAGTTTGATTCAGGATGTGGTAAGTTTGTTTGTGGAAGAACACTGTACATTGAGCACCACTATACACTGGGGAGCATGTGATGTTCCATTGAGCACCACTATACACTGGGGAGCATGTGATGTTCCATTCAGCACCACTATACACTGGGGAGCATGTGATGTTCCATTGAGCACCACTATACACTGGGGAGCATGTGATGTTCCATTGAGCACCACTATACACTGGGGAGCATGTGATGTTCCATTCAGCACCACTATACACTGGGGAGCATGTGATGTTCCATTCAGCACCACTATACACTGGGGAGCATGTGATGTTCCATTGAGCACCACTATACACTGGGGAGCATTTGTGTTTCAAATCTTCAGTTTTGATCTCATTAATTAAAATACTACACCATACATGTATCAGCAATACTGCAGGTTCGACAAGCAGCCAAAATTCTAATTCTCACAACCATCAGTACCTTTTCCATCATCTGTTTATTAAGTACAAAATTGCATGGGCAACAGCGATGACCAATATCAATATGCAACCCATACAGTTTCCATGTGCAATGATATCTCTAGCCTTTCATACATCACATGCAGTTAGCTTGCCTGAGTTTTATTGAACATACAAATCTGGTTTTGTGCTACTTTCCAGGAGAGGCAAAACAAGGCAGCATTTGCATCGAAATATATAGCTATTCATTGCTTTATACTCTGTGATGGAAGATTCAAATTATAGAGGGCAGGAAAAGTCTTTAAAAACATCGCGAGACTGGTCACAATGCTCAATTTAGAAACACACAAAATAACTTGAATAGTGCTGTGCACTTTGAAAGATGGTGATCTTTGACTGCTTACATGGGATAGGAAGAACAGGTTGTAGAAACAGTTTTGCTACTGCTCTGTGTTCCACAGGGTGGCTGTCATTCTCTGATGTGGTGAGCTCGGACTATGTTGCATTGATCAGGGATACTACGCTTCCTGAGAGAACTCGCATCGAGATTGTCTGTTCAAAGGTAGGCAGGGAAATGTTTACAATCCTATTGCAGCTGGTCATATACAAGAATAGCTCGCTCAAAGTCAGGCACTGTGGTATCAATGACTATTTAGGAATATAGGCATAATGAATGGGAGCATATACCTGAGCTGTGGGGGGGGGGGGGGGGGGGGTGGAGAGAGAGCTTTTGTTTTTTTTTTGTTTTTTTTTTCCTCCAAATTCCTCCAAATTCCTCCACTTCAATATTATTATTGAATTTTACACAGTATGTTTTAAGGATGAGTATGCCCCCTTCATTAGAGCAGTGATCCAAGCAGCCTATCAATTTCATGTTACGATCCCGACATTTGAGTGGATATGTTTGAGGTATTTGTAGCATTATTATCTTGAGGGAAAAAATCTTATAATTAGGAGACACTCAAATGCATTAATGAGACCAATTTTTGCTGTGTGAGCCTCATACAGGAGATATGGATACCTTTGTGTACTATTTGGTTGTTTCCAATGTTACTGCATCTAAAATCTTTGCAATGTGTGTGTATATGTGTGTGTGTGTAACATAAAAATGATTATAGCATGCATGATTTTAATAACGTATGTATGCGGTGTTTACTGTGTAGCCAGGACATGACCATTGAAGGCTTGCTGCCTGGATCTCTGGAGCATGTTACATTGGGTCGATATTGTGTTGTTTGTCCTACAATGTCACTGATGAATGGTACTGTGCCATAGCATACATGTGCATGTGTGAGTTACATTTTTTGTGGGCAAAATACTATAGCGCTTGACTATTTTTAGGTGCGTTTAGCCTTTTTCTTACCAGAGATAAAGTTTTCTTTGTTTTGGCAACACTACGTGTATAGAAGTGGGTCTATTTTCTTCAGTTCACTATTTAAAAATAATAATAAATATTGTATGCATAGTTTCAGATAAAAGTTTGGACAGCTTTAGAGTGGTGATTTAAAAGTTGATGCTAATTAAAAAAATAACCAGGACACTGGGATGGCTATTTATGTTAGCAACTAACTGCCAAAGTGGCAAAGTGAGGGAAGGGTGGGACTGCAGTGCCCCACGCTGATATGGTAGACTCAATAATCATATAGTATTAGTAGACTCAACAGAATGACTAACCCATTTGGTCCTAATTGATTCAATTAGTTTTTAGTACATGTGTTGTCTAAAATGGCTACTTAACTATTAATAAAACCACTGTTTGCATCCAGAGTGAGCTCTAGATTTTGCATGACCATAGCTTATTTTGGGGTCTGTATAAAAAATTGAGGACCTATGGGTTGCCCCACCCCCAATCCCAATCCTCCCCTCCTCCAATTGCATGCTGCTGTTAATGGCACGCTTGGATTTTGTTAAGTCATCTGCTATTTCATGCAACGATTTTCGGGTACATTTTTTTCTGTTTTGGTTTTTGGGACAACAGTTTGTGTAAAGTTAAGATCTGTTGAACTTGTGCTGTCACTTTGAGGTACATTTGCACATGAATGTGATTGTCTCTCCCAATGGCAGTGTGGTGCCCACCTTGGTCACGTGTTTGAGGATGGCCCCAAGCAGAGCACTGGACTGCGATACTGCATCAATTCACTCTCCCTTGGTTTCGAGAAACAAGCAGATGGGAACTGATCAGATGTGACTAAAGTGTGCTGTGGTGGACTGTGAAGGGATAAGGAGTTGTGTGGGGGGAATGAACAACGTTGTTATGAAACGAATTTCAACAATACTGTACTAACAGGGAGCGTGGTAACTAGAGAGAACGCTTCGCAGTTGAACTAGTGCTTGTGTTATGGTCTAGCTTTGTGATCACATGATCCGTGGGTGGGGTATATTTGTCACTTTATTTACACCGCGAATGACGGCTACATCAGAAGCAATATTTCGTGGCGCCTGTGAATCGGGTGCCTTTGAGATAGCCTCACCCCTGCTGCAGTCGGATTCGATCGACCCTGGCAGGGGGTGGGGCAATAGGTGTACCGCCCCGCTCCATTGGGCTTCCCAACATGGCAACCTGAACTTCGTGAAGCTACTGGTCGAGACGTACGGGGTCGACCCCGGTGCCACTATGCTTGGAGGTCACGAGGAAACGCCCCTCCATCTCGCCGCCGTGGAAGGACACCTCGAAGTCGTGAAGTACCTCGTCGAGAAAGCAGGCTGCGACCCGGATGCTCGAGCGCGCGGTTTCCGACGCCCGCCAATCACCTACGCTTGCGGCATCAGCATGATACCGGACTACCATTACTCGGAAGACCAGAAAGCCCTTGAAGTAGTGAAGTTTTTCTACAACGACTGTAACTGCGACCCCAACTGGAGAGACGCATTTGGAATGACCGCGTTCCACAACGCAGCCATCAACAGGAGGCTTGGGCTCGTCCAGTATTTGTTGTCGGAATGTGGGTGCAACCCGCTAGAGACGGACAACGTTGGCAACACCGGTATCCACCTGGCCTGCTGGCAGAGCGCGTATCGACCTGCGGAGGCGGCGGTCGCCGTGATCCGTCTTCTCGTCGTTCGTTTCAACTGCGATCCCATGGCCACCAATCGCAACGGAGAGCAGCCGATCGATCTGGCCGACGAGCGGGAAATATACGCGGAACTGGTCAGTTACGGCGCCCAGGGCAGAAAGGCGGGGATGTACAGAAACCCGCAGTCTTTCATGGCGCATGCGAATCCGCGATAAATACATATATTTCTTATTGTACCTGTATCAGTTTGTTCATGTGTGTCCTGCATGACCGATGGGAAGTATAACTGAGCTGGCAATAATGTTTTTGTATACGCATCGATATCTGGTATTTCATTTTGTCTGGCTGTGTCGACACATACGTACATGTCGTGTTCGTATACCGGCATAAAATTAATATTACAATTATACGTCTTCACCACGTGTGACATGATTTTCTGGGTTTGCAGAGGGAGTAGTATATAGTACTTGCTGGCAAATACGTGCACACACACAAACACATACATGAAATTAATCAATTATAGTATGACTCATGAGTTTGAACCATAATAATTATGACATAATTACCGGTTGCGATATGCATGAACAATACTATAGCTAGCCACCAGATAACTGCAGCATCTCATTCACAACAATGTCCGCCGCTGAACTAAAGGATTAAAATTAGCGATTAGTTAAGCTTTTGATATTAAAGTATTAAAACTATTCAACTCGTAGCATGCAATTAAGTGCAGCAGTGCAAGTGCAAGACACTAAGAAAATTGCGGTTAGACACGCTAATAGTTTCGGGCCTAACGTTGATGCGACCAAAGCTGCCATGTGCGCCAGATCCATACTGTATCATATATATATAGTCTTGTGAGATGTAGTGCTTCATTTGAGTCACAATTTTTTTTTTTTTTTTTTAAAGGGGATAAAGAGAACATAATATGAAATATTCATTTTGTGTTATATATACGTACATATACTTTTTGTGATCTATAGATGAAAAGAAGCGCCAGGTTGCTTTCGGATAAATTCCTCTACCACAATATGGCTATTAATATGCACTTCATACATAGTGAAACAATATTCCATTCTATGGCAGGTAACCTATACTACACAGGTGTTTGCGGCCCAATGTTTTGTGGACACTAGGTTCGTTTTCCGAAAAATTGAAATAATGATGTCATGCCCTTGACAACGACCTTGACAACCGAAGACCGTTGGAACGTGAGCTCACTCAAAAACAACGATGGGCTAATCGCCATTTTAACACTAGGCTAGGAAAGAAACACCTTTTTTCTATTTATGTTGCGAACCACGAGGCGTAGTGAAGTTGCTATGGCAAGCTACGGGCCTTGAAAGCGGGTTAGTCTTAGCGTACCTCTTCGATACAGAAGCGATTCCCCACGCCTGCGACAATAGGAAATCAGAAAAAAAGGTTGGTTCGTAAAGGGAACGAAAGGTACTAATAGCTACTAGCATTGGCTTGTAGCCACTTTTTTTTTTTGACAGTGATCAAGCTTACTAAAAGTAAGTACTCTATACCGGTTGGCGCGGGTGTGTGTTACTAGCCTACTGTGGTATTGCCGCCACGTTAGGTGGGCCAATGAACAGCAGTTGTTCTTTCACAGTGGAGAGCAACTGCTGGACCTTACTTATGTCTTACTCAAAGTTTGTCTTGGTGCTGTTCAGTAGCTACTAATATAGTATACTCTACCGTATCAATCCCATTCCCAACCCCAGAACCAGCCTCATCTCAGCTACCAGTACCAGGCTCATCTCAGCCACCTGTACCAGCCTCATCTCAGCCACCAGTACCAGGCTCATCTCAGCCACCAGTCACAGCCTCATCTTACCAGCCTCATCTCAGCCATGGCCACCTGTACCAGCCTCATCTCAGCCAGCTGTACCAGCCTCATCTTAGACACCAGTCACAGCCTCATCTCAGCTACCAGTACCAGGCTCATCTCAGCCACCAGTCACAGCCTCATCTCAGCCACCAGTACCAGGCTCATCTCAGCCACCAGTCACAGCCTCATCTTACCAGCCTCATCTCAGCCATGGCCACCGGTACCAGCCTCATCTCAGCTACCATGCCAGGGCCCAGGGGCAGATCCAGGATTTCAGAAAAGGGAGGGGGGTTACATATGAAAACTGCGGTGTTGTCCGCTTTAGGCCGATTCAACCAGTGGGGGGGAGGGGGGGTGCTGTCTGCTTTAGGCCGATTCAACCAGCGGGGGGGGGGGGGGGGGGGGGGTGCTGTCCACTTACGGCTCTCTCTATGTTTAAAAAGGGAGAGGGTGCCCTCTACTTACATGGCTATATTGGAAACCACGTTGCTTCCTTTATGCTTTAAGCTTACACTAGATTAATAAATAGGGATGCATCTAAAAATAAATAAATTTTCAGACCGTCGGGATTGCAACCCCCCCCCCCCCCCCCCCCCCCCCCCGATCTCAGCCACCAGTACCAGCCTCATCTCAGTCACCTGTACCAGCCTCACATCTCAGCCACCTGTACCAACCTCATCACAGCCACCTATACCCTCATCTCAGTAACCAGTACCATGCAGCCTCATAACTTGTTCAGTTGTATTGATAACAAAATTTGAGTGGGTGTAGCATCATTGTGAGTATCAATGCCACATACTAAATACTGAGTGTACATTATCTCTGTGCTTGGTATGAGCGCCTTGATTTCTTATCCCTAGGTGCCACAAATAAGCGACCACTCATCCTGCATTGCTCCTGACCTTTGTTTATGTGATAATGCTCCATTCGAACCGCACGTATTATTCATAAAATACACACGCCGCGTAGAGTGGTAAAAAAATAATGTGGCTGGTTCTAATGGTTGTAAATATGCTTCTTGATCTGTCTTGTTGATGTTGTAACTTGCTGACCTAAATCCTATTGTCGCTGTCTTTGCTACACACGATCAAAGTACCCCCTCTCCGTTACCGCCTCTATCACATCAACGTATAAAAACGATGCGCGGCTATTCGAGTAATATTGTAGGTCGTGCGCGCTGGTAATTTTATTTAGAGCGATGGTAGAGGGTACAAAATTTCAAATTCTCTCGAAGGTATGACTTGAACAAAGCATGAAATGCGGGTCACAAAAAGTCCAATTTATAATGAGCTCTAAAAGTAAATTATTTTGCACCATTCAAAAGGCATACCGTATTAGCCAATTATCTGAATTGAGTCCAGCCGCAAACAGCAGTGACTACATGTGGCAGATCGACATCGATTAGATCTATACCGTCCAATGAACGGTAGACTATTGGCGCGTTTATATAATTTATAGACAGAACTTGAACCGTTCACTCTCGCGACAATCAACCAACCACAAACCACACGCGGCTAGATTTGCAGATTGTTGGCAAAGCTAAACCTACAACCGGCTACAAGTTTATTGAAGTGAGGATCGATGAAATCACGAGACCCAGCGTGAAAAATCATTTTTAAATACAGTACATATATTAGTCGGGTGGGCCCTACTACCGCGTTTGGTCGGGTAGTACCAAGATTTGTTCTGCTGCACTGGAAGTGCAGTCCAATCGGATTGCAACGGGCTCATTATCACCCAATTAACGGCTGATGTGAGGAAATTATGGGTAGCACATGTACAAGCTGTGGTAAACCACATCATTACCACATACTGTATAAATGATATTCACAAAATATTACATAACACTCCAGACCAAATCTTGGTATAGGCTTGTACTACCCGACCAAACGCGGTAGTAGGGCCAGAGATAATATATAGATAATATATATATTAATATAATTATTATCTCTGGTAGGGCACGTATATATTGACGCCGGAACTATGTTAAGCCCTGAAATTTCGTGCAGTGCTTGTTTATTATTAAAGTTTTCCAATGACCGCTTGCTCTGGGTGCACTCGTGAAATGTTTTACTGCATGCATTCAAGTCATGATGTTGATTAAATTATTACATAACTGGAACCCACAAGAATTTCATGAGTTTTAATATGCTATGGCCGCGGAACGCGGCAAGATATAAAATTATTAAAATAAAATTGGCCGGTGAATCGGCGGTGATGTATGCATTGAGTAAAAAGGAAAGAAACAAGGGATTACGGAAATTATGCAGCTATGAATTTATATAAATCATAATATAAACATACGTCAATTTGACGCAATGTGACATACCAAGACCGGCACTTCAATGCTATTCAAAGATCTCTCTCATGTACACACGTACATGCATAATATCGTACCCAGTATGTAGAAACAGGGTACGAGGCTACACCGTTATCTTAAAGGTGTGGCTTTGGCGTAGCACGTGATAATAGTTATCTGTAACAATAATGATAATAATAATCCAACCAGATCAGAAAGTTCTCGAATACACACGATAGCAGCAATGGCTCGTCGGTTAGATTATAGCAAATGGGATCACATCGAGGTTGGTTGCACGCTATTGAACATTGGGTTCAAGCTTTCACGCTATATTTATGCGGACTCATGTGTTGCAATGCTCGTATGTAATGTATACGACCTAAGAAGTGCAGTAGTGAGGTGACCCATTTGCACGTTGCTCGGGCTCAAGCCCTTTTGCCTGAACAATTTTGGCACGTGCGTTTTACCCGTAGTTCGGTATATTTAAGAGTAAAACTCGCGGTGTGCTAAACTGTTCTCTTCGTAAGGTCAGTGACGATGAAGATGACACCCACCCGAACATCGACACACCGTCCCTGTTTCGATGGCGCCACCAGGCCAGGGTAGAAAGAATGGAGGAAGCGAAAAAGGAGAAAGATGAATTCATGAAGAAGAAAAAAGAGTGAGTGGACCTTGGCACTGCAACCTTCATGTGGTAAAGATGTCAGTGTCCGTGCTAATGAACACGGGTAGAGAGCAGCAAGGGTAGAGCTGGGCACTGGGCATGTTTTTTTTTTTTTTTTTTTTTGGCGTGTGTGCCTGTTCTAAAGCATATAAATGAAGCCTCTCATGTGGTTCTCGTTAGTCCTCACCCCGAGAACAGCTTGTAGTGGTAGTAGCTATGTATAAGACTGGACCTGGGATAATCAACCTTATGGTTCTTTTGCAAAAATTTAAAATGAAAAAAACTACATCAGGTCGGTTTGTGTGTGTATGTGTGTGTGCATATGTGTATGTGTGCGTGTATGTGTGCGTGTGCGTGTATGTGTGCGTGTGTGAATGTATGTGTGCGTGTATGTGTGCGTGCGTGCGTGTGTATGAATGTATGTATGAGTGTACTGTAGTACATGTATGACTATTGTCTTCAAGGCAATTAAGTTGAGGTGTAGTGGTGACATTGAAAAAACTTCATACAACTCCTGCTCTTTGTGTTAGTGTGTGTGTGTGTGTGTGTGTGTGTGTGTGTGTGTGTATATGTATGTGTGTGTGTATGTATATATATATCAGTGTACTGTAGTACATGTATGACTATTGTGTTCAAGGCAATTAAGTTGAGGTGTAGTGGTGTAAAAGTAAAACTTAATTTCCACACATTGTAACTCACATATTCCCCCACACTCATAATCCAATGTAATACCCACACACATACACACACACATACACACACACACACACACACACACACACACACACACACACACACACACACACACACACACACACACACACACACACACACACACACACACACACACACACACACACACACACACATGAACACATCTTGTATCCATGGGTTGTGGCTTGCCATGTAGTGATGTTAGTTGAGGCTTGTGTGTTCATTTCAGGTACCAGGAAGAGGTGACTGGTGTTAAGGAGAAGCTCACCAAGGAAGAGAAGGCAGCACAGGACAAGAAGGAGCTCGAGGCAAAGTTGGCCGAGCTGCAGAGGAAGGCAGAACAGTTAAAAAAGGAAGAGGAAGAGCTGAAGAAGAAAGAAAGGGTATATGGCTCTTGTGAGGTTGAGAGTTGCCTTTTATTCTGCCTCATCCCCTACATAGCCTTGGTCCCCCTTCACTCATCCCCCACATAGTCTTGGTCCCCCTTCACTCATCTCCCACATGGTCTTGGTCCCCCTTCACTCATCCCCCACATGGTCTTGGTCCCCCTTCACTCATCTCCCACATGGTCTTGGTCCCCCTTCACTCATCCCCCACATGGTCTTGGTTCCCCCTTCACTCATCCCCCACATAGCCTTGGTCCCCCTTCACTCATCCCCCACATAGTCTTGGTTCCCCCTTCACTCATCTCCCACATGGTCTTGGTCCCTCTTCACTCATCTCCCACATGGTCTTGGTCCCCCTTCACTCATCCCCCACATGGCCTTGGCCCCCCTTCACTGCCCCCTCCCCCCCCCCTCCATCTTATATATTTTTCTCTCTGTTCCCTCCCATTTTCTCTTACAACACAGCTGACTCCATGGAATGTTGACACACTCTCAAAGCCAGGCTTCGAAAAGACGGTACTGCATTGTTCAGTTTTTGTGTCTATATGGGGGGGGGGGGGGATTACATGTAAGTTGTATAACATTAGTGGAAATGATTAGTCTCTTAGTCCTGTAGTGAATACCACCTACCCTCTGCAGGGTTACTTAAGTGCAGGTATGTTTCACGTCATTCCAGTGAATAGTGGCAAGTAGGGCCTTTTCACACTACTGTGTGGTGGCCTATTACTTCAGTGCAGTCGTGTTGCAATATGGGGGGGGGGGGGGGGGGGGATGTATGTGCACCCAGCCTAATGGGCTAGGTTTAAACTAGTGAATGCTTGTGATCCCTCACTTTCTGTGATCTCTCACTTTCTGTGATCTCTCACTTTCTGTGATCTCTCACTTTCTGTGATCTCTCTCTTTCTCATGATTACATTTTTGCCTCAGATCATAAACAAAGATAAGGAAGTAACAGAGCTATCTGAAGAGGACAAGCACAAACAAATGTTGACATTTGTTGAGAAGTATGAAAAAGAACTGAAACATTTTGGTCTGCTGAAGGACTACAATGAAAGGTGGGCCTGGGGATGGGTATAGGGAGTGTTAGGTGGGCCTGGGGATGGGTATAGGGAGTGTTAGGTGGGCCTGGGGATGGGTATAGGGAGTGTTAGGTGGGCCTGGGGATGGGTATAGGGAGCGTTAGTGGGTGTGGGAATGGGTATAGGGAGTGTTAGTGGGTGTGGGAATGGGCTATTAGGTGGACCTGGGGATGGTGTAAGGAGTGTTAGGTGGACCTGGGGATGGTGTAAGGAGTGTTAGGTGGACCTGGGGATGGTGTAAGGAGTGTTAGGTGGACCTGGGGATGGTGTAAGGAGTGTTAGGTGGACCTGGTGATGGTGTAAGGAGTGTTAGGTGGACCTGGGGATGGTGTAAGGAGTGTTAGGTGGACCTGGTGATGGTGTAAGGAATGTTAGGTGGACCTGGGGATGGTGTAAGGAGTGTTAGGTGGACCTGGGGATGGTGTAAGGAGTGTTAGGTGGACCTGGGGATGGTGTAAGGAGTGTTAGGTGGACCTGGGGATGGTGTAAGGAGTGTTAGGTGGACCTGGGGATGGTGTAAGGAGTGTTAGGTGGACCTGGGGATGGTGTAAGGAATGTTAGGTGGACCTGGGGATGGTGTAAGGAGTGTTAGGTGGACCTGGGGATGGTGTAAGGAGTGTTAGGTGGACCTGGGGATGGTGTAAGGAGTGTTAGGTGGACCTGGGGATGGTGTAAGGAGTGTTAGGTGGACCTGGGGATGGTGTAAGGAGTGTTAGGTGGACCTGGGGATGGTGTAAGGAGTGTTAGGTGGACCTGGGGATGGTGTAAGGAGTGTTAGGTGGACCTGGGGATGGTGTAAGGAGTGTTAGGTGGACCTGGGGATGGTGTAAGGAGTGTTAGGTGGACCTGGGGATGGTGTAAGGAGTGTTAAGTGGACCTGGGGATGGTGTAAGGAGTGTTAGGTGGACCTGGGGATGGTGTAAGGAGTGTTAGGTGGACCTGGGGATGGTGTAAGGAGTGTTAGGTGGACCTGGGGATGGTGTAAGGAGTGTTAGGTGGACCTGGGGATGGTGTAAGGAGTGTTAGGTGGACCTGGGGGTGGATGTAAGGAGTGTTATGGTCCTGCTGTGTCTAACTGCTGGTGGGTATAGCGCATATCAGCAGTGGCAAAAATGTGATGTAATGGCTTAGTATTTTACATGACAGAATTTACGTAAGTAGGATATTAGCAAGAAAAATATTGCTGAAGACACATACCAGGTAATTAGTTAAATGTACCCGCAGTGCATGTGATGTAATGTGGAACGCACAAATGTACACGTTTTCGAATGAGAGTGTTGCTTGAGGATATCATGTGCACGAAGATACCGGGCTGCTTTCACTGACTGTATCGCGGCAGATGGCACTTTTGCACTCAAAGAGCCGCATGGATCTGACATGCCTCTGAGGATGTAACAAAGAAGTTTCCAATGTTAACTGCAAAGGGATCTAATTGGGTAAAATCTTGATGAATTAGCAAAAATTCGGGAAATTTCACTGTGCCACTTTTTTGCGCTATACGGTATTTCTCCTTGACATTCTCTGTTAGATCGTAAGCACATCCTCTGAAGTTCTGTTTGAGAATAGGGGGAATCAATATTCATTGTTTCCTACGCGTATACTTTTTATATCTTTTTCATTCGGGGGAGTAGTGCATGTCCATGAGTTTAGTAGCCAACCTTTAGTGTTAACATTGGGGTTATGGGTAGAATTCCTCTAATTTCAGGTTTTTTGAAATTACTGCTAACTTCTCTTTGTTAGTCGTGACTACCTTCGGGACCACCCCCATCTAGCCTGTGATGACACTTGCGGCTACCTGACCCTGTGGTGTGTCAACTTGGAAGTGCAGGAAGTAAGTGTAATGTGTTGTGGGTGGGTGTGGGTGGGTGGGTGGGTCTGTGGGCAACTATGGTCACACATGTATTTACATGTTTGCATTATCAAGAATGCCAAAATCTGACCCATTTAGCCTCTCCATTTACCCAACTGCATGCATGGAAAACTGTCTGGTGAAATTCATTCATTGATATTGCAGTTCATTTTAGAATTTTTCAGTGAAAACTTTTTTTTTTTTGTCAAGGAAGTGGATCACATGCTACATGTGCATTTACTTAGTTCTAAGGTGTACAGTGATTGTGTCAATTTAAGAAATTGCAAAACACAGAGTAGCCATTGGGTGTGTTGTTAAAATTCATGGTACCCATGCAAGCATTATGATATCATTTCAACGAAAGTTTTGAACATGTTACATAATGGGTCAGGGGACATGAAAACTGCAATACTGATGGCCGTGTGTCACGTCTGCCCTGTGTCTCTTTTTCTCTCATCCCTCTCCTCTCATGTGGCCGCTGATCTTGCCATGTAGAAAACAGCTCTGATGAAGCGAGTGGCTCACCAGGCCATCGTGATGCAGTATATCATGGAACTCTCCAAGCAACTGAAATGTGACCCTCGGTCCTGTGTTCAGGGCTTTTTTAATAGGTGTGTGTTCGTTTGTTTGTTGTGTGTGTGTGTGTGTGTGTGTGTGTGTGTGTGTGTGTGTGTGTGTGTGTGTGTGTGTGTGTGTGTGTGTGTGTGTGTGTGCATGTGTGTGTGTGCATGTGTGTGTGTGCATGTGTGTGTGTGCATGTATGTGTGTGTGTGTGTGTGTGTGTGTGTTGTGTGCGTGCGTGCGTGTGTGTGATGGACAAGGTTTCTTACATGTATTTATTGTCTGAAGTAGTAAGGGATGTGGTAATTATTGACATGCCTGCCCAAATGTGCTGTTCTTAATGGGATTAACACCGCGTCCGTGAAATTCGAGCACTTTTTAAGCCCATTTTGTCGAACTACTAAGAACAAAAAATAGTCTCATTTGGTCCCTTACTAAAAAATAATATTTGTTGTTTTGAAACAACTCTGCATAGCGTATGGCACAATTTGCAGTATTATATCTATAGCTGATCGCAGCCTGCATTGATTTGAAGCCGCGAGGTTTAGCCCGTACCGATAAAAGGTACACTTTTTTTGTACTGCGTATAGCACTCCAAAACAAATGCAGTTTGTTGAATTAGAACTATAAAAACTGATAGGCAATGAAAAAATCTGTTTCTTATGCACGCGCCAATGTTTGCACTCGTGTCTTTTAGCAAACGATTGCTCAATGGCTTTGGTCTCGTACCCAGTCCTAGTTACGTCTATCATTGCGCACTATAACAAATGAAATTGGCATGTCAGTGTCTGATGTTCCTTGGCACGAATTATGAGCTCAGGCTTGTTACCAGCTTTGTACACTTTGTGAGGTTCTTTTGCAAATCACAATCCTCTTGGTTGGCCTGCTACATCATCTGCACGACGCTTCTTACATGTACCAGCACATTCTGTCAGTGGTTTGATACCAATTCTTTCACTTAGTCGAATTGCCTTCTGCAGCTGCATTTCATCCAATCTGACCATCAGCTTATATCTGAACATTACCAAGTTCTTTATTGTCTCCTGCTTTCTAGCATTCTTGGATGACATTGCTAATCTAGAAGGAGAGCTCTGGGTGCATGCATGTTTTATTTTGTATGAGCCCAACCTGCATAAATGTTACGTATGTTAATTGCTTAACCATCAACTAAGAACATACTTGCAATTTGATCAATAGCACCAGCAATGGAGGAGTCCATCCTAGCTAGAAGTTGATCAGTATGTTTCATGGCAATGTTAAGAGTATGCATCTTGAGATTCTGTTTTCAAGGAGATGTGCATGGTGATCTGAAATGATACGAACTCTTGGCACACTGGCTCGAATTTCTTTCTCATTGTAACTTTGCATTTCTTTGCGACATCAGAGACACCCGACCAAAAGTGGTAGTAGGGCCCGCCCGACTATCTAGCTGCTGTGTGCGCTCTACCACGTCTGCGACCGATGCATCTACAGCACTTGGTACAATGTGTTCCTGCTTAACACTTGTCGCAAATTGACTTCAGTCCTATGTGTTTCATAACATGCAAGCCGTGGCATGCGTACAAGTAAGGACGAACAAGTTAATTAACCGAATCGGATGTGGGACTGCGTGGTATGAGTAAATTATATTTCTGTACGAGCTACATGTAAACGTTCAGTTTTTACGCCTAAAGAAGCTGAATTTAGATGTGATACTGCCTAGACTATCTAGTTAGGCAAAAATAAGTGAGCAGGGAATGCCAAATTCAAACAACGGTCTACAAAAAAAGTGTACTACGCAATCGATTTCCGTTAAGATACTGCGAACTGTGTTACTTTAAATACATATATCACACGATTGGTTGTAACTATTAGAGTAGGGATTTCTCCAAACATATAAGTGAGAGTTGGGCGTTCTTTTGATGTATTTTACACCTCACATACTAATAGTGAGACTAATTTTCTGTTTCATGAGTTCGACAAAACAGGTGCTCGAATTTCACGGACGCGGTGTTAATCACCAATGAATGGTTTTATGAATCCAGAAATTAAATTGTTTGTGTTCATAATTATATGATGAGGAGTTGGACAGGCCTGTCAAAATCAGATTAGCTCTTATAAAATAAACAGCTTCATACATGTATGTAAGCAACGTAAATCTATCAATGCTGAATCTATCAAACTACATGTACAAGTAGCGACTTACGATAGCGAACGGTGGGGAATCATCTAATTATGCTTAATGAGAAGGATCTTTTCTCACAATAACGAACGATATTAAAAATTCACAGTTATTCTTGCTACCACGTTGTTACAAACTAATGGCAGGCAACAGCCAGAACTTGACGCTATTCTGCTACAGTTAACCGCTTTCTAAGTGACGGCTCTGCCATTAGACACTGAGTAATGTTGCAAATTCGGCAAATCGTCAGCAAACTAAACTTTTACTTCCCTTTACTCATATTCATTTGAACATGTGTCCAGCCTTGAGTTTGTAAAAGCATGCTTATTAAAATAACTATGCATTTTATTATCATTCATTATGTGAGAAAATGTATTCTCATTAGGCATAATTAGGTGATTCCCCAACGTTCGCTAAATTGTAAGTCGCTCTTATACATGAATATCCTGCACAGTGGTTTAAAACCATAGGTGACCAGGACATTTTCAAATTGTTGTAAACCAATATACCCAAATTGTTCGTATTGTTGCTTATAATGTGATGGTGCTAAGTAAATGATGAAATTAATTATGGTTAATTAATTAAAATTAAATCAAAACAATCAAGTTGAACTATGTATCCAACTGTAATGAATTAAAACGTGTTGACAAAACGTTTCAATAGTGCTAAACATTTACTACCATATTATAGCAATTAATGTTAATAATCATTTCAGAATAGAATATTAAAATCAACCCAATGAAATTAAGATATTTTGATCTTAATACGACTTAATAGTTCGCTAGAATCGCTTATAAACGTACCGAAGGGATTCTTCAGCTCATTGTACTGCCCTAGTATAACCACGCACACGTACAAACAACAAAAGACAAAAGTGCGCGCGCACGAAGCACTCTCGTTTCTAACAAAGACAGCATAGAGGGCGCATCACAAAGAACACAGATGCTATCTATCAGACAGCACTAAGGCCCGAGAACACCTTCGTTTGCATCGTAGCGTAGTGGCTGTAACAGTCCCCAGTCTCTTATTTGTGGCTATTGTTACCCGTTATTAACAAATTATCGTTAACGTTAAAGTATTGGTCTGTTACGAAGTGTTTTGTCGCGTCGGTTTAAGAATCGGCAAGATTCGGCGAGTATTATACTTAGGGCCAACGATAGGTGAAAGTATTTAAACACACTTCACAGTACATAGCGCTCTAGCTTCGTTGAGCAATGAATCTAAAGTAGGTTAGGGTAAAAAATGGCGTCATTTTGGACCACAAATAAACAAACAAACAATTCATGAGAATGTCATAAATCAAGTATCATTGAAATTCTCATAAAAAGCTCTATCTAACCATTCCTTTTTACTTGACATTGTACTGTTGGATACATAACTAGCTCATGTTTTTATGTTAGGGTGGAAAATGGAATGATTAATGCTTTCCCTTCTCACGACTCTTTACACTTTGTAAATCCTTACAGATTTATCTAATATTGTGATACTGTAGGCTATTACACAACAGTTTTTCCACTTAAAATGAAAATTCCTTTCCTACCATAATCATGCAAATGTCCTGGTCTTAAACCACTGTGTCCTGAAGGAAGTTTCCTCAACATTTTATTTTCGCAGTTTAGCAATGGTATACTATCACCATCATGCCTTTCAATACAGGACCACCCAGCTTAGCATCTGACACACTGATTAAGTTTAGTATCTGTCAAGCAGTTGAAAAACGACATGTACAAGTGACCTAATGTCTCATCTCCTTTCTTTGTTCTTCCTTTTTCCATTCTGTGCAACACATGCAGAATCAAGACAGCTGAGAAGCAGTACACAGAGGCGTTTGAAGACGAGCTTCAAGCCTTCATTGAGAGAGTGCAGGCGAGAGCCAAAGTCAGATTGGAAGAAGCACAAAAGCAAGCTGAGGAGGCAAGTTGGACAGGGATACTCCCACACATCTCTTCCGTACCAACCTCTCTCATACATACCCTCTTTCATTTCCACCCTCGTGCACACCCCTCTTCCATACCTGCCTTCTCTCATGCACACCCTCTTCCATGCATACCATCTTCTATGCACACCCTCATCCATACCACCCTCTCTCATGCACATCCTCTTTCATTTCCACCTTCTCTCATGCACACCATCTTATTTGCTCGGCAGGAAGAGAGGCAGAAGCGACTTGGACCAGGAGGGTTGGACCCCTTGGAGGTTCTTGAGAGCTTACCTGCAGTGAGTTCTATGAGCACTGTATGAAAGTTTTATTGGGATTGTGCGTGCGTGCGTGCGTGCGTGCGTGCGTGCGTGCGTGCGTGCGTGCGTGCGTGCGTGCGTGCGTGCGTGCGTGCGTGCGTGCGTGCGTGCGTGCGTGCGTGCGTGCGTGCGTGCGTGCGTGCGTGCGTGCGTGCGTGCGTGCGTGCGTGCGTGCGTGCGTGCGTGCGTGCGTGCGTGCGTGCGTGCGTGCGTGCGTGCGTGCGTGCGTGCGTGCGTGCGTGCGTGCGTGCGTGCGTGCGTGCGTGCGTGCGTGCGTGCGTGCGTGCGTGCGTGCGTGCGTGCGTGCGTGCGTGCGTGCGTTGTGTGTGTGTGTGTTTGCTTGCATGTGTGCCAATGTTTGCACAACGAGTGTTAGTGGGTTTTGAATGCAAGGGAAATCACATCAACTGCAGCACCACCTAGTACACTGCAGCACCACCTAGGTACACTGCAGCACCACCTAGTACACTGCAGCACCACCTAGTACACTGCAGCACCACCTAGGTACATGTGTACACTGCACCCCCCACCCATGATTATCCTACATGTACAACAAATAATTTAATGTATAATTGTTGGGAGGTTATTGTATTTGGCATCTTTTGTGTGCATTTTAGGATCTGAGAGAGTGCTTTGAGACTCAGAATGTCGGCAAGCTCCAAGGGGTGCTTGGAAAGTTGTCAAAGGAGGATGCTGCCTATCACATGAAGAGATGTGTGGACTCTGGACTGTGGGTGCAAGACGCCAAGAGTAAAGGTGAGAAGGGACAGAATCCTCCTCCCCGCACCCCACCCTAGTGGTGTCTGCTTTCCGGCAGGCGTAATGGTAACAGCCGCAAGAGAGCATACTGTAACTTTTATTTTAAAGCCTGGCACAAACACACCTTTGTGAGCTGTAGAGCATATTTCCTACACCTTGCATGGCATACGCTCTATCCTGTACTTACATGCAGTGCAAAATTTCACATCTCTTGCTGCATTACACGACCTACAGGTGAACATGTACATGTAAAATTCCATTTTTGCCCAGTGCTGTCCAGTTGGGCTAGCCTCCTTGCTATGGCATGGTTAGATTGTGGTAGATGAGGTTTAGATTACAGCCAGCCTAAGGCTGTTCACACATGACCTGTTACTATATAGTGAATGATACACTCTGCACAATGCTATTGTAACCTCAATCCTGTGTGAACCACAGTGCTTGTGTAGGAGTCCTAGTGTACTGTCTGAACTTGATGCCCAAATAGACCCTTCCCTTTAAAGGCGTAAGGAATGCAATTATTCCCAACTGTGTCACTTCCGGAGTTCATCCTGTGCGCGAGTACTAACACTGTACCAGGTTGTTGATAATTTTCGACCGACCAAGCCTCTGTCACAACAGTACTCACAGAGGCAGACATCCCAGGTGCGTTTCTCGAGGAGCCACTAGAGATCCGTAGTACGGCAGTGCTCCGAAGGTGGCTGATTTGCCACGGGATAAAAATGCAATCGGCTAGCCGAAAGCAAAGCCTAATAGATAGGTCAGTGTTGCCAAGACACTATGTACTGTGTCGATATCAGCCTTGCTAGTCTCGTTCCCAGACCTATATGACGCAATGTTTATCGCAATTTGTACTTTGTATAAACAAGCTCGTACTTGTATAAGTCGGGTGTTTCGAATGTTAAACCTTTAGAATTCGTGCGCTTATACGCAACGTTGCCCTCCTACTTCTTACAGTACATAGATACACCCTTATTATCCACCTTGCGAGTCATTTTACACATGACACATTACATCACCAGCAGGAAGAACTCCGGACGTGACGTAAAATTAGCAAATTGCATTCCTTACGCCGTTAAAGGGAAGGGTCTATTGCCCCCATGCTCCATGACAAGAGAAATGCAATCCCACCCCATCCCAGCACACTTGGTACCATTGGTGGTGTGCTTCCTCCCCTCAGCTGTGACTGTGACAAAAGAATTGAATTAATCTACAGACACACAACCTTTCGTTCCTGCATGTCTCCCGCAAAATAAAACACATGTATGTGTTTAATCAACGCGACTAATTTCAAATTCGAACCTTGCTGAGTGGTAACATTCACAGTGATTAACAAAACTTCAGTTTAAAAAGTATGGTAGGAACCCAGCAGGAACCTAAGTTTCCGCGTGAGCATCTGTATAGAAAGAGCATTTACTGATGGATTACTAAGGTCTGCTAATTTTTTTTTTTTTAATATGGTGCCCGGCCTGACATTAGGTGATAGTGTCCAAGCCAGTGCAGTTGTTGTGTTAGCCAACGGTGCTGGAACTGTTTTCGGCCCATGGGCTGCAAAAACAAGTTACACTGTACATGGCATGGTGATTGAACTTGTGGGGTCAACCGGGTCGAAGTCGAAAGCGACAGTTCAATGGGAAGTGTTACCGTTAATAAAGTAACCCAACCCCTCCACAATCAAGTTGAAATTATGGTCTTATGACTAGAGCCAGTGCATGACTTAATTTACATGTATGGCTGACCTATTGACCTCCGTAGGGCTGACCCCTGCAAAGGAACAAAAGGATTGGAAGAATGATGAGGCAGAGGAGGAAGGGGACGATGGGTCTGATGAGGATGCTTATGAGAAGTTGGATGAAATGGGAAAGGAAGCTGAAGACCCGGGAATGGACTAATGCTGGATTGCATGTCAAGTGCATCCAGGAATATCTTGTTGAAAGTTATGTGTTGACTTGTATGGTTGGAACTGTACATATGCAATTCCATGTTTTTTTTTTCCCCCACCCAATTTACCATTTTTCAGTATACATATGTTAGTTCAGCCATGCAACAAAATGTTGGTATAATTTTATTTAAAATGTGAATGTACACATCAAGTCACCACTGTACAGCAATAGAAGTCCAAACCCCCCGTGGGTTATTAAGCTTGAGCTAGTGGCTTATATTAAGTACCACCAGGACTTGGAACCCAACTTCTAGCCTTCACCAACACATGCTGGTCATTACCCTTCTCATCTTTGACCTTTGACAGCAGGTGGGCCTGCTCCCTCACCTTCTCGTAGTACTGCACACGCTGCTTCCAGCCCGGCTGGGCCTCCTGCTTCTCGGACTCAACCAGCAGGTCGATGTACTCCACCTCGGACAGCGGGTTTGGCTTCAGCGCAATCTCCTCCAGCCGCCGCAGGCTCTGCTGGACCTGTCTGATCATGTTGAACACGGTGTCGTTGAGCTGCTTGATCTCGCTCTGTATGTTCACTATCATGCTCTCCACCTTCGTCTTCCCATGGATGGCTTGGTCGTAGCGCTGCTTGAGGTCGTCGCTCGTCTTCGTGACCGACTCCTGGTAGAGCTCAAACCGGTAGGCGTTGTTGACGTGCTTTTGCCAAGAGCACAACCCTGGGCACACTGTACAGCATGACTCCTGAATATCACTGGGCCGGCTCATTGCAGAGCACTTGTACTTCTCCGTATCAGCGGGCACAGAGCAGGGGTAGTGGCAGGTGTAGTTGCAAGTGAGGCAGTTGGTGACGTACTCTCCACTGAGGTCCACCTTGCGCTGCCTTGTCTCGGTCACCTGGTACTCGAAGTTCCGGTTCTCTCTGATCTGAGCCTCGTGCTTGGCAAGGATGTCTTGCTCCTGCTGGAGCTGGTCTATTTTGGAGAGGCCTGCACGAATCTTGGGCTGCAGTCCCTGGATGAAGGTCTCAAGGTGTCCCCTCTCTTTCAGTACCTCCCTAGTCAAGTGAAGGCTCTTGCAGTCCATCTTTTCCAACTCCTTGAAAAACTCGCAACAGCTTGTGCTGCCCATGTTCCAGAACAGCTTGTCGAAGCTCTCACCGACGGAGTTGTTTGCAGCAAACCATGTCGAGTTGTTGAACTTGAAACTTTTACAGAAGGGAAAGTTTGCTTCCTTCACTGCATCCAGCAAGGGTGGCCTTTGCCCATCGGCAAAGGTCACCATCATGAAGATATTGTCCCCTATGTCCTTGCCAAATATGGCCAAAATGGAGTCAAAGATGTACTTCTGGGGAGGAGTCAGTCTTGCCAGAGGAGCCTGGGCAACAAAACCAATTCCATGGATCTGATCTACCCCACAGACCCCTTTCAGAGAAAAGAGCTCCTTTATCTGGGCTGCTATTTCTTGGTCTCGCACAAGACCCCGTGTATCACCAAATCCTGGGGTGTCGATGATGGTCAGCGTGTAGGGCAATGGCGACCCCGGCATTTTGTGCAACTTGTAGGCGGTGATCCACGTGGTTTGGCTGTGAGCTTGAGACTTCCCGCAGTCCTCCGTGACCAGCTTGAAGCGGAAGGGGTCGTCCCACTCGACACCCATGATGTAATTCACCATGCCGTTGATTAGAGTGGTCTTTCCCGAGCCCGTGGCGCCTACCAGCATGAGAACCTTCTCAGGAGACGGAGTGGGAATCCCGACTTCGCATTTAGCGATGTTACTTTTGCCGTACTGGTAAGTCTTTCGGAGAGGTAGCTTGTGTATCGGAATGGGACTATCTTTCTGTATTTGCTTGGACTTTTGTAGCATTCGTGGGGCAAGACGCAATGGGGCAGAAACTTGGACTTCTTTGTTTTTAACACAGTTCGAATCGGAAGGAGTTCCCTCTTTTGGCTCCACTGGTTCGTCCTCTATTCGAAGACGTTTAGGAAGTGGTGCAAGGCTTGATTCCTCTATTTTATCATTCCCCTTTGTGTTTTCTGGCTTCACTGTTTCGTTTATTGTGTTTTCCAGTTTGCGCTTTCCCGTTTTCTCCACTTCACTCGTGCCTGTTTCTACTGTGTCGCCGATTTCGGTTAATTTTTCGGTGCTTGGTGAGTGTGAAGCAAGTTCCTCATCACTCTCAGACGAAGAACTGTTGTTAGCCCCCATTCCACATTGGCCGGCCCCAGACCCTTTGTCAACTGGCTACTACTAGTAATCTTTACTGGGTCTGGGCCCGAGTGTGCTATTGCTAGTACCGCTGTACTGGAGTAGTGTGGGCTGTGTGGCATTCAAAAGTTATAAACGTCCAGCCTGGGTGTTTTTTAACAAACAAAAAATTGGAGCGTAGCGCGCATCCTTAGTCTCGTACCCATTCGTATAAATATTTAGACAAATGCATCCTGCGTCCAGTGGGGATCGTGGTGTGTGAATTTGATTTATTTTCATGACAATTAAAATCTAACAACACAGGTGTGTTAGATACGCGTTTCTCAATATACACTCACAATTGATCCGCATCACGTGACTTTGTGTTAGGTCAAAGTGAATCAACTAAAATAAGAACACAGGGAAAAAAGACCGAAAATCAATTTTGATTTATTAGTAGATTTATTATAATAAATTCGTATCGACGGACCGCTTTGCTGCAGTGCTCCAGCTTGTGGGTCTCCCCGAGGATATTTAGTAGGTTTCCATAGAGATTATGTTGTTTGAATAGCTATTCGCGGTAGGCGCTGAGTGTTTTGGGTGTGATCTTTTCGTTCGAACTTTACCTACGCCCTCATGCCACAGCCCTATGCGGCCATACATTTGTGGACAAAAGGCATACCTATAGAAATATTGAAAAAGTGGCGTAATGCCTTAGCAACCACCCTTGACAACCGACAACCTTACAAACTTTGCACTACGTGTTAACATGTTCTAACTTGTCGCCATTTAAAGGCCATACATGGAATGAAGTACCTTTGTTCTATTAGTAGCCAATGTCACATGGCCTAGTTTTCTCTCCACTGCTTCCTACAAGCGGCCATTTTTTGACGAACCCATCGACTTCAACGTACTTTTTCGACTACGCAGACAAATTCTGCTCCCCAGATGGAAGCACGGAACAAAAGGAGACAGGAGGTACTTACAACGTGTAGTATGGAACTGTAGCCATACTTTTTCTTCGCGATGGTATACGCGTGTGAACTATACTGTGGTTTGAGCCGTGGTAACTATTAATGGTACATGTGCGTATGGACGTGTTTGAAAAGGGATAGAATGCCTATCCACGAATTTTTTGCTTTTTTTGGCGGTGGAATTGCTTCTACAATCAAGGGTGCAATGGATAGCCTGTGCTCTTGAACAATAAGAGAGCGGTGTGTGTGGGCATGGATAGTCAGGATAGACGCTACCCCCTGTTAACCTAGTAGACCAAAGCCTGTACCCGTCCACCTTGCCCATTGTTTTAGATAAGATCAATGTCCTAGCCATCATCAAACAGCCTCATATTTTAGACAACCCTCCTCTTAGTGTCTCCATCATTGAGACCGCATCCCCCAGTACTTTACCTACACTTCTCAGGTGTGCCTACCCATATGTTATGGGAAGGAATTCTGACCCCGATCCATTGGTCCCTCCAGCTGTTTCAGTTCTCAGCATTGTAAGTGGAAATACAATTTAAACTTAATAGGTATAAATGTGAAGCCATTAGTAGTACCTTCTCTTCTACTCCCCTTTCCTCCCTCCCCTCCCCTCTCCCTCCCCCTCCCTCCCCTCTCCCTCCCCTCTCCCTCCCCTCCCCTCTCCCTCCCCTCTCCCTCCCCTCCCCTCTCCCTCCCCTCTCCTCCCTCCCCTTCCCTCTCCCTCCCCCTCCCCTCTCCCTCCCCTCTCCTCTCTCTCCCCTCCCTCTCCTTCCTCTCCTCCCTCCCCTCTTCTCCCTCCCTCTCCCATCCCTCTCCTTCCTCTCCCTCTCCTCCCACCCTTCTCCCTTTCGTCTCTCTTCCCTTTCCTCCCTCCCTCCCTCACCTCCTTCCCTCTCCTCCTTCCCCTCTCTCCCTCTCCTCCCTCTCCTCCCTCCCTTCTCCTCCCTCTCCTCTCTCCCCCTCCCCTCCCCTCCCTCTCCTCCCCTCTCCTCCCTCCCCTCCATCCCTCTTCTCTCTCCCTCCCCTCCTCCCTCCCCTCTCCTCTCTCCCTCCCCTCACCACCCTCCCCTCCTCCCCCCTTACCTCCCCTCCTCCTCTCCTCCCCTCCTCCTCTCCTCCCCTCCTCCTCTCCTCCCCTCCTCCTCTCCTCCCCTCCTCCTCTCCTCCCCTCCTCCTCTCCTCCCCTCCTCCTCTCCTCCCCTCCTCCTCTCCTCCCCTCCTCCTCTCCTCCCCTCCTCTCCTCCCCTCCTCCTCCTCCCCTCCTCCTCTCCTCCCCTCCTCCTCTCCTCCCCTCCTCCTCTCCTCCCCTCCTCCTCTCCTCCCCTCCTCCTCTCCTCCCCTCCTCCTCTCCTCTCCTCCCCTCCTCCTCTCCTCTCCTCCCCTCCTCCTCTCCTCCCCTCCTCCCCTCCTCCTCCTCTCCTCCCCTCCTCCTCTCCTCCCCTCCTCTCCTCTCCTCCCCTCCTCCTCTCCTCTCCTCCCCTCCTCCTCTCCTCTCCTCCCCTCCTCCTTTCCTCCCCTCCTCCTCTCCTCCCCTCCTCCTCTCCTCCCCTCCTCCTCTCCTCCCCTCCTCCCCCTCTCCTCCCCCTCTCCTCCCCTTCTCCCCCTCTCCCCTCCTCCTCTCCTCCCCTCCTCCCCCTCTCCTCCCCTCCTCCCCCCTCTCCTTCCCTCCCCCCCTCTCCTCCCTTCCTCCCCCTCTTCTTCCTTCCCCCCCCTCTCCTCCCCTCCTCCCCCCTCCCCCTCTCCTCCCCTCCTCCCCCTCCTCCCCTCCTCCCCCCCTCCCCCTCCTCCCCCCACTCCTCCCCCTCTCCTTCCCTCCTCCCCCCTCTTCCCCCTCCTCTCCTCCCCTTTCCCCCGCCTCCCTCCCATTCTCCCTTGTTGTTACACTTTCCCTTCTATTTACTGTACTACACTAATGCCAGTTTAAACAGAATTCTCCTTATACACTTATAACTACACTGTCAAAGAAGTGCTTATACATCACAAGCACCGAATGGCACTTCCAGTGGGTGCCATCGGGGATTGTATACTTATGGTAACTCTGAACATTGATAGAATGCCCTCCTTTTCTTCCCTGTAGCCACCAAAAGGCTTCCATAGACTCTGCAACGTTTCTGGAGCTGGTCTCTGCGGTGTTACATCTAGGCTATGTGACCGAACAAAGCAACTGAAGCCGCATTATTCATAGCCAAGCAAAACCGTTTATTGTGTGATGAAAAAAAAAGTATGGCTGCATCTGAATGGTGTTTCTGTACACCTAATTGTGTGTAGTTGACGATGCGGCATACCAACCGTCTTGAGAATTTGTCTGTGCTTGGTGTTTTCAGCCTAAAGCTACCCCTCTCCCTTACGATATCCGTATATAAATTGGCTGCGCGTTTTTAAGGATTGCGATATGAAGAGTGCGCATATGGTATAGCCTCTACTGCGATAATACACCAGTTAAATGGGAGGGATCAACGGGCATTCGATGGTAAAATGAACAAGATACAGCTCTCTCAAAAAACGCCATTTTAATGAGGCCATGGCGCATATAGCCGCAATGGATTTTTTTTTTGTTTACGGTATTGTCTAATTATGGACCTTTTGTCCAGTCGCAAAGGGCTGTGATGCAGCCATGAATGAATAACTAGCGAATAACTTAGATATAAACGTAACTATTTTAATGTAATGGCTTCATTGTTAAGCCGGGTTTCTTTGTACAATTTTTTTTTTAGCGACAGATTACATCTTAACGCCTAAAAAAGGTGCTCTTACGATACAGTCATCATTTAACTGTCCTCCTGCAAAGTTTTAAATCGTACAATTAGAGCAATTCGATACGGCTCGCCTAACACAAAACAGTTCAAAAACGATGGGGCGACCCGGCTCGACTCTTCTTATGTACCGCGTTTCGTAAGAATTCATCAACAAATGAGGCCGAAGAAATACGCCTAACACTTCTTATTGTAGTTGATTCACTTCGACCAATGGCAGTGCTAACACAAAGTCACGTGATGCGGATCAATTGTTCAGAGTGTATATTGAGAAACACATATCTAACACACCTTTGTTGTTAGATTTTAATTTTGATGTGTCATGAAATTAAATTAAAATGAATCAAATTCATACTGTACACAGAAAAATTATAGGATCGAGTATCACGCGATCTCCACTGTAGTGTAAAAACCATATATATGGTTCTGTCCTGGTTTTTTTCGAACACCAGGACAGAACCATATGATTGTTGTGCTTTTCCCACCCTGCGGGATGTTGAATTCCATGATGCACGCTATTGCCACGCTAGACGCTCCATTCCAGGATATCAGTAACATGTATGGTGCATATTGAACATTAATTCTATAGCATGGACGCATCATTTCAATGATAAAGTTCCCAAGCTACTATCAGCTACTGCATGGGGAAGATGAAGAAGTATCCATTTTACAACTATGACATGTTTTTATTTTCCTGATTGGTGAAAATATATTATACATCCTCCTGCATGCATTGTTTCGCATGGCAGATGGTATGCACAATATCTGCATGTCTGACCTTCCATTAGCATATTGTATCCGCAGTATTAAAGCTGCATTGATGGCAAATGCCAGAGCGCTTATAGGTATTCACAACGCACCCAGCGGATCATTTAGTGTGCTAATTAAAGTGGAAAAAGTAGTTTAATAAAGAGCCTATTGTATAAGATAGCCCTAGCTGCCGTTGTTGGTTTCCAAAGGACGGCACACGTGACATTCCAAAGCGATGAGCACACGCGGGCGGAACTGAGTTGGAATGAAACTGTGAGGGGACGTCCCTTTCAGTGACATCATGTATATCTGAGTTGGCTTAGTTGGAGCGAGACCGAGCGAAAGCGTGAGTTCAAGTAATTAGCTAGCTACAGTTCTGCATATAGCCGATTTTGTTAGCTGTGGGGCCAGTACCGGCGATTAGCTAGCTACAGTTCTGCATATAGCCGATTTTGTTAGCTGTGGGGCCAGTACCGGCGGGAAGGCTTCCTACAAAATGGTGAGAGGCTCTCTGTCCATCAATCTTAATATTTCATTTGCCAAGTGCCAACACGTCATACGTATCAAGCATTTGTTTATCCATACATGTAGATTAAAGACATGGTTTATCTGATAGTGCGTGTGGGCTCAGGTGGGCTGTTAAAGGAGGAAACGCGCTATAAAAGGACAGGATCGGATCAATTTTGGCCGGAAAACCGGCCAAATTTGCGGGTAAATATGGCGCGTACATGTACTGGGGCAAGCAAGCAGCATCTATCCATTAGTCAACAGTGCCATGTGATAAAGGCATAAAGCTGGTTCACAGCCAGCTGTTTGGTCATTAAAAAGTTCACAAAGGTCACACGTGAGGAGAAGGTAGCCAAACATGGCGGTCGACATTCTGATATAGCAGTGTTTCGATTCACGTTCAGCGTGAACTTTGCTTCACAAGAGGACAAGGATGCGTTCCTTCGTCGGCTGGGTGAAGCAACAAGGGTTCTTAAACAACCTGACAACACTGCGCTATTGAGTGTATACTGTACGTATAGCTACCGGTATATCATGTGTACGTTGGCAAACCCTTCGACCGTATTTAGTACGGGGCCTACTGTGGCTTCACTCTTGTAAGTAGTGTGTGCCGGCGTGCTATAGCTTATACGTTCACGTGGACATGGGCAGGGCCGTCGAGAGCTGGCACGGGCCCCGGGGCTACATAGTCCTTCCGGGCCCCATTAATGGTCCCCATTGGGATGGGTGCGGTAGATATAAACACCGTACAGGGGTAAATTATATCGCTTTGGTGTATTGGGTTATAAACTATGCGTTTATTGTTAGTTCCTGTGGCGAAAATTAAAAACACTTGCCGGTATGATTATGTAACATTATTTACCTACTACATGCATATGTTACGCGCATGCAAAGCGCAATCCAGGAATTGTCCTGTCCAAACCCTGGATCCATGCATGGTTTGTAGAAACCATGGATTGGCCGCGCAATCCTGGGATTGCTCGTGCGCAAAGGCTGCGTAGATCTATAATACATGTATGTACACATATATTAGCGATGGGTATAAACTAATGATATAAGTACATATATAATCAATAACACGCGTGTGCACTAGTACAAAAAGCCCTATGGTGTGTAAATACAAATGCTCTCTACTGATGAGGCACCGAGCACAGTGAACTGCGCCATGGTTCAGAACTCTTGAAAATGACTCGTCGAGGTAAGGTTCATCACATCTTGAAGAGCAGTCCTTCGTGTCTTCCTTTGTACTGTTGCTTGGCAAGCCTCCAATAATGCTACCAAATATGAAATACATTTCCACTGAGAAATCACTCTTCACACACTATATCACCAGTTTCATACATGGAGACAAACTATTTCATCAAGATATTCGTTGAGCTTGCGTGTATAAATTACTTAATTTCATGTACATGTAGCCAATCAGCCCAAGACTAATCTCCATTGATTACAATGACAAAGTATCATTTTATTCCGGTGTTATGTAAGTCACGATCGTCGTCGTTCCTATCTATGTCGGTGAAAGTGTTCGTGACTAAACATTTCAAAGTTTTTTGTCTTTTGGTACGGTTGCGGTTCTATATCTGTTACAGCCATTTCCTTTCTGTTCTGCCACCCGGACTTGTGCTTGTAAGGTGCACCAAGGGCAAGGCATAACTTGCCAAAACATTATTTCAAGTATACGTATCACAAAACTAAATCTAAGCACTATATGAGTCAATACCTTATTTTTGACCCTCTATCACAACTACTGATATAAATTGGCTGGTTCGATTATAAGTGACGGTTGCTATGGTTGTCCAATCAAATCAATTGATTGCATAATCTTATATCATATGAATGTAAATAGAAAATTGTGTTTGTAGTGTGCAAATTATAACAGCTCTTCAGTCTTTGTAGCACAAAGTGTGAAATAACAGAGGCAACGGTTATACACACCCAAAAGTGCAAAAAGCAATACCAGAATGTATGGACTCAATAAATCCCGAGACAATACAAAACTCCTTCAGAAAATTGCACGTTTAGCATATACAAGATCACAAGGCAAGCTCTGACATGCATTGAGTGTTTGATGAATAGTGAATATAAACATCATACTTAGGTAGACCTGTAATGTAAGTGTAAACTTTTGTATGATAAATCCAGGTACAGGAGAACAAAAGCCTATGTAAATCTATAGTATGACCTGTTTACTTTAGATAAATAAAGGAAAAATTGCTTGGGAATATCTACTGCTGGACTTGAATCGCTTTCTGTGAATTAATAATTCCCTTAAAATGAAAAAAAATCCCTTCTGTAATTTTGTAGTCGCTAAGTCCATACACAAATACAATATGGGTTAATTTTTACTGCATCGATTTGAAAAGTTGATTGGTTTGAAAGAAAAATACTATTTTAGTCAATTCATATATAAAACAGCACTCATATGTTGTCCTCAGTGTGGCTGATATAATATGAAAGTCTGAAGTCATTGTGTCAATCCTAAGCTTCAGTACATTAATAATCTAGCAGTTTTGGCAAGGTATGGCTTGGTGACCTTACATTTTAGAAAATGAACGAAATTATATACGGTACATGAATTATACATTCTATTCCGCATACAATTGTATTGCGCCTGCGCAATGATAAACAAAAAAAATCAATCACACACTCAAAAACTGAAGTGACCAGCCGGGCGGCCCGGGCCCCATGTTTAACGACGGGCCCCAGGGTCAGCAGCCCCCCCGGCACCCCCCTCTCGGCGGCCCTGGACATGGGCTACATACGTCATGCAAACGTACTCGGCCCGACTCGTGCATGCAGTCTCAGCAGTCCTTTGGTTAGAGAATTAACCTATTTGATGTATCCGAAAGAGTTAGAAGGGCTAGATTATGCATATGGATTGGATGTTTTGTGTTTTCCCTGTACTGCGAGCTGAGTAAAGCAACACCTAGAAAAGACTAAATTCGCCGCCATGAGCGTACATGAAAATTCATCGATCGGATTTCTCGCTTTTATACCGCGCGCAGCGGGTATTTACATAGCGTCTCCTCCTTTAAAAACACCTACGTGAACATGTATGCCCACACGAACTATCAGATGGACACAAATCTAGGTATACGTGTAGGCCCTATAGGCTTGATAGTTGATACCCGACCTACCGCTACCGCCAAAGGGGCTATAGACCCGTACCCAACTACATATCTGGCCGTAGCTGTATACATGACACTAGTCTCTCGTGCCATGACGTAATGTATGGAATATTACGTCTGTTCACTAACGCCAGCATTCCGTGTGCTAGCGCCGGAATGTTGGCGCTACTAATCAGATTGGAGATATCATGTGACAGGAGGTAATTAGGCCACTGTGGAATTCACGCCTCATTGAACGTCATGGCGCTGTATTCGAAGGAAGCTGTTGATCGTGCCATTTCAAAAGCCACTGAAGAACTGAGACATTCTGAGCTACGACCAAATCAACTCGCTGTACTAAGACGCTTCATGAATGGCAGAGACGTGTTTGTCTGCCTCCCAACGGGAAGCGGAAAGTCCCTGTGTTACTGTTTGCTTCCTAAAGTATTTGATAAGTTGAAACCGTGTACCCACAGTAGCATTGTTGTAGTAGTGAGCCCTCTGATCTCTCTTATGAAAGACCAGGTGAGAGCAATGATGGAACGCAACATTTCTGCTGTCTACACTTGAGGTATAGATGATAGCACGGAGGCAGATATCATGGATGACAAATACCAGCTCGTGTTTTTCAGCCCGGAGGCGCTACTGTGCGTAGAACGCTGGTTTGATTATGATGCCGACACGCCTTCTAGAATGCTTGTGGGTGATAATTGCATTCCTTGCCCGTGACTACAGCGATAATTACATTCCTGCTTGTCACGGAATGTTGGCGTTAGTGTACAGACGTAATATTCCATACATTACGTCATGGCACGAGAGACTAACATGACACATGCACGGATGCGTAACTTGGCCGGTTACGTAACGGGCCACCCGTTACGTAACCGGTCGTCCGGTTACGTAATCGGTCGGCCCGATGCATTACCAGTGTGTAATGCCAGCCGGTTACGTAACCGGTTGGCCCGATGCATTACCAGCTGCAGTGTGTCAGCTAGGTTACGTAACCGGTTGGCCCGTTGCGCAACCAATATTCTTAAGTGTACTTTGGTTATTTACAATAATTTTTTTTTTTCAGCATAGAGCTTCTTGATTTATTACAAAACTACATGTAGTAATACATACAAGAATTAAACCCAAAAGTAAAAAAAACAAATAAACAGGTTGATCAATAATTGTTCAGCTGGTACATAATAATAATAATGATAAACGATTAATTCAATGCTTTGAATGAAATCAGTACAATGATTATTAATACAAAAAGTCAAGTACATGAAGAGCAACACCACCTCTCGTCTTCAGAAGGAAACCTGAGTAGATCAGCACATCTTAAATGTTGCCATCTTTGACATGTGCCACATTGCACCATATCTCCGTACATATCCGGCATCATACAAGTGCAGAAGACATCTACTTTCACTTCAAAATAACTCTCTACTCTTTTTCTTGCCTTCTTATCAACAGTAGGGAATGGTTTAGTTTTCTTGTTTTGAAACACTGCAGGAGATGGTTTCTCATCTTGCTTTGATCAAATTTAACATCTCCCACACAGTGGCCAAGTGCTGCATGTAATGCAAAGGCAATTGCAAATACACCGCAGTCATTGCTACCACATTGCCTTTGGATGTGTGGAATATGCACAGCTATAAGTAAGGCTTTTCTCAATCATTGTTCTGTATACTTGACATAATTGATGAGTTAAAGTAGATGACAAATGGCCATTTTACTTACGGCAATCATACACAGTAACTTTACCACCGAGGCTAGAAGATGTTACCCAATGTGAGTCAGAAACTGCAGCGTTTTGTGTTGCATCCTCCTGACTTGCAAGTACACCTGTTTTTGGCAATACTATTCCAAGGAGACTGCAACTTTGCTGCTTCTCTTAAGGATATTACTGCATGGCATTGATTTCTACCCCTCTACTTCAAACTCAAAGGAACCAGTGAAAAGTTCCAGATCCCCAGCACCATAGCAAGTATTCAGCACTCCTACCTTACAGCAAAGATGATACCGGCATGGTACAAGCCTTGCCCACTATCTCTACAATGATGCATGGCAAACGTTGTAAGTCAGTGTTAGCTCTATCAATGCGTGGTATTCGGACGCTGACATTATCTCCTATACTGCAAATTGTTTAATGCGGTGCCCATTGTGCTTGGAATACTTTTGCCCCATCTTTTATATAGCTTTTAAGTATGCAGCATCTGCCTTCTTACGTATCTCCAGATGTTTCTTTTGAGTAGACAGGGATCTAGGAAATAATGACTCTGAATGCGTTTCTTCAAGCCCAGTTGGTTCACTGCTCAGTATCCTCTGCATCTTAAGCAAGCTCCTCCTGAATGTTAGCTGCAATGTCCGCCAATACAGTGACACTTCCCTAAATTGTACAAAAAGAAGATTATGATTATGTGGATCTGTGAGCTGCTGCCTACAATGCATGCTATGTAGCCAACTAGCTGCTACATTAGCTGCAAAATTGCGATATACAAAAAAATAAAAAATAAAAAAAATAACCTACTTCCTTATCTTCCTTGACGGCCGCAACTAGCGCATCTCACAGCAAAAAAAGTTTAGTGAAACGGCCAACTATATCACTCCAAATCCTGATTCTGAGTGATATAGTAAGCCGAATGCCTGCTTCTGGAAAGTCCAACAAACGAAATCCACTGCGCTTGACCAGGTGATGAAAATGCTTAACGTCATCAGAATTTCCCTTCAGATATGAGATAATCCTTTTCCCATACGCTTCACTGATGACAGCACTTCGTGACCTTGGAGCATCTTGCGGAAATGTACACTGTACATAAGCATCAAACTCTTTTTTCTCACTCGAACTCATTTTGAAGCACAACACGTGCTATTATCTCGTGCCCAGCACCGTCGGCCGGTTACGTAACGGGCCGTCCGGTTACGTAACCGGTCGGTGGTTACGCATCCGTGCGGAACATATACATGAGGCTGCATGGGCAGCCGGTGAATTCCCCATCCGTACGGCTGAACAAAATACTTGTAAGTTTATCGCGATATGAGTAAAATATCGCGATATTGTATCGCGATATTTTAAGTATATTCATTGAGCAATTATTTATCAATAACCACACAATTTTTGTGCAAGTTGAGGCTGCGTTGTTGTGGTGGCTACACCAGAAAAAATGCTATAGGGCGCGGGAGGGAAGAGGCCGGCCCGGGGGGGGAGGGGGGGGGGGGGGGGGGGGGGGGGGGGGGGTGAGAGACACTGCATGTACATTGGTACATATACCGGTATACATAAATAGAGTGTTGCCAAAATGGTATAAGGAAGTATCTAGCTATCTTAGCCTCGACTGTACCTTTACAAAGGGCTTGCTCCACGGCATGAGTTATACACCAGAAAAGCATGAAGTCACTTACTCCGTTACTCGACCGGCTGGATAAATACATTTTTTGTGGCATAATATCACATGCAGGAAAATAATTTAAGAGAGGATTAAATCACTGCGTGATTGAACATTAATGATATGCTTTCCGATCACATATAATGATTCCAAAATGATTTTAGGGTCGTGTTGTAATTTTGCCACTATACAAGTAGTCCGAACAAAGACTGACTGGTGTTTAACGATATTATCTCAATAACCGTGAACTCTTCCGTGACAATATTTCAGGAAATAATACATGTACATGTATAATATGGTGAAAAAGAGGTACTTATAATAAGCGTTCGCGATTACAAGTTTAAATACTTGCACGGGCGGCTGATGTTTATTTCGATGGGGGCGGATAATTTGTACGCAGCACCGCAGCGGAACTCGAATGTATGTGTGTGGCCCAACGCTAGCTGCATCTGCTGAATGACCTTTCGTATCTTTTCGTCTATCTCCGTCTATTCTTCCGTCTATCTCCGTATATCCCATGTACGTTTGTATCGCGATATGACCATAAAAATATCGCGATATTTCGCATATCGCGATATATAAAAAAATATCGCGATATATCGCATATCGCGATATATCGCGGCAGCCCTGCTTGTAACCAGGTCGCGGGTATCGTCACGCTGAAGCCCTAAAGACTCTTTTGTAATCCTTTGCCGTGGCTGCCAACACTGAACAAGGACTATCATGTTTAACATTACACGCATGGATATTGGATACATCCGATTCCCGTATAAATTTGACCATTTCAGGGGGCATGGACAGTCATTCTGAATTTCAAGTAGAGATGGGTCTGAGGTTTACTTCACTGTTCTCTAAAATTGTCGCCTGAGCTTATCCTCGTATTATTGTCAATGAAAAACTGTAACAATCATAATTCCTAGATAAATGGTTAAGCATTGTGGGATGAGCTCCACGATGTTTGCGCAATGTTTGGTCAGCATGTTAAGGTCAGCATGTCAAGGTCATCGTGTCACAGACCTTGGCCTTGGTTCATATGATCATGAAGACGCTCAATCAGTAATAATTACTGCCCGCCCGCGTCCTTTTGAAAAGGCGGGTGAGCTGGGCGAGAAACTAATAATCAATTATCCAAATAATGCGCAATCAATATATACGTCGATCCATGGGTATAAATGCGCTGGACTTTTCTATAAGGAGGAGATGTGAATAAATAGTGCCAAACTACTCACCACCTACTGTATGATGGTAGCTATAGATGTTATTTTGTATACTACTGTGCTTACCACAGTGGGGTAGCCAGTATCCATGATAGATCATGTCAAATATGTACACGCCAGTCGCCATGTGTTTGTCATACATGTAAATGTAGTTTAATTATAGCGCAACAGGGGCAGATGCAGGAATTTGTGGAGAGGTGGGGCATAGCAACTTTTGTGTCGATATACCGTAATCAGTACAAACCTATTAAATGTTGATTACGGAATACAAGTTAAGAGCATTTGTGGAGGGCAAAATACTAATAAATCCCTTACAACACAACCCTCATGGGGATTATATTATGTAACTTTTTTCTATGATGATATGCTCTTAACCATGAATGCATTTTCTTCCTCTCTCAGCCTTTCATCATGCTGTGGCGATACTTCAAATCTAAAGAGGCACTGACCGTGATTATGTGGTACATGATCATCGAAGCAAGCTTGGCATCAATTCCGCGCACTTCCATTGCCATGGCATGGCAAATAGTGCCGATTACAATTTTCTTCTTCTACCCTGTGTTTGGTATGGTAGCAGATGTGTGGTATGGACGGCTCAAGGTAATAATCATAGGTACATGGATAACTTGGGTTGGAGCTGTCTCTGCTGCCATTTATATAGCAAGTACTGAACTTGTCACCAGTGCACTTGCAATCACGATACTCCAATCAGTGCAGCTTGTGGGGGTTGGCATATTTCAGGCCAATGCCCTTCAGTTTGGTCTCGACCAGCTTCAGGATGCATCATCTGAGCAGCACAGTTCCTTTGTGTACTGGTACATATGGACGCAGGAGATATCAGGTGAACTTTACGGATGGGTAAAAGATGGAGTTACCAGTACTATGCCAAACCACACCCCACTGGTTATGTTGCTAATAGTCATTACACTTCTTTCATTCATGCTCTGTACAATACCTTGGTTCAAGAGCTGGTGGGATTTCAAGCCACCAATAATAATTTCAAACCCGTACACTCTGATATATCAGGTGCTCTCATTTGCTTGGAAGCATAAATATCCTATGAACCGGAGTGCCTTCACATACTGGGAAGTGCTGAGGCCATCTAGAATAGAGCTGGGGGAAAGGAAATATGGAGGTCCCTTCAGCCACGAGCAGATTCAAGATGTTAAGGCACTCTTTAGGATAGCAAAGCTCCTTTTATTGTTGACAGGATTATTCATCTGTAGAAGTGGTGTTAATTTAATATATATCAAATTCAATGTCCCATACTCTCTGAGCCTAACGTTTCAAGGGATTGTGACATCTGTAGTCCTCATTTCACTGCTACTACATGAGTTGCTTATCTATCCTTGCTGCAAGGCAAGGTACCCTGGAGCTCTAATCAGAACCTCCATTGGAGCTGTACTTTCTCTTCTGGTCTTTACTACTTTTATGCTCTATGATACAGTTGGGCACATAGTAAATAGAGTGAATGATGAAGGCCAATACAATGTCTCCTTGAACCCATGGCTCAAACTGCCTACGTGGCTATGTGGGACGCTGGCATACCTGATCTTCACCACATCTGTGCTGGAGTTTGTTGTGGCACAGTCACCTCAGTCGATGAAAGGACTGCTTATTGGAATCTATTATTGTGTTGGCCATGGATTGTCTCAAGCTGCTGCCTGGCTTCTGTACCTACCTTTCAAAGGGCTGGACCACAGTACATTATTCCGTAATGATACAGCTTACCTAACACTGGTGACTGCAGTGGGAATAGTAAGTGTTGCTGCATTTATTCGAGCTGCTCATAATTACAAATACAGAGAAAGAGAAGAAATAGTTTCAACGCAATTTTTTGCTGAACAATACTTTGATAGTGTGTAAAATATATATATGGCAATTGTAGGTAGGGATTGAGATTAAAAGGAACTTGCTGAATGTAGGTCTTTGATTCATCATTCCTTACTTTTTATTGCCTAAAATTGGAAATTGTACATTTTTGATTCTATATATTATAATAATATAATTTAGAAACCTAATGTTACCATGTCTAAAAATGCACATTTTATTATTGGCATCAATGCACATACAAATACAGAGGGAGGGAGGGAGGGAGGGAGGGAGGGAGGGAGGGAGGGAGGGAGGGAGGGAGGGAGGGAGGGAGGGAGGGAGGGAGGGAGGGAGGGAGGGAGGGAGGGAGGGAGGGAGGGAGGGAGGGAGGGAGGGAGGGAGGGAGGGAGGGAGGGAGGGAGGGAGGGAGGGAGGGAGGGAGGGAGGGAGGGAGGGAGGGAGGGAGGGAGGGAGGGAGGGAGGGAGGGAGGGAGGGAGGGAGGGAGGGAGGGAGGGAGGGAGGGAGGGAGGGAGGGAGGGAGGGAGGGAGGGAGGGAGGGAGGGAGGGAGGGAGGGAGGGAGGGAGGGAGGGAGGGAGGGAGGGAGGGAGGGAGGGAGGGAGGGAGGGAGGGAGGGAGGGAGGGAGGGAGGGAGGGAGGGAGGGAGGGAGGGAGGGAGGGAGGGAGGGAGGGAGGGAGGGAGGGAGGGAGGGAGGGAGGGAGGGAGGGAGGGAGGGAGGGAGGGAGGGAGGGAGGGAGGGAGGGAGGGAGGGAGGGAGGGAGGGAGGGAGGGAGGGAGGGAGGGAGGGAGGGAGGGAGGGAGGGAGGGAGGGAGGGAGGGAGGGAGGGAGGGAGGGAGGGAGGGAGGGAGGGAGGGAGGGAGGGAGGGAGGGAGGGAGGGAGGGAGGGAGGGAGGGAGGGAGGGAGGGAGGGAGGGAGGGAGGGAGGGAGGGAGGGAGGGAGGGAGGGAGGGAGGGAGGGAGGGAGGGAGGGAGGGAGGGAGGGAGGGAGGGAGGGAGGGAGGGAGGGAGGGAGGGAGGGAGGGAGGGAGGGAGGGAGGGAGGGAGGGAGGGAGGGAGGGAGGGAGGGAGGGAGGGAGGGAGGGAGGGAGGGAGGGAGGGAGGGAGGGAGGGAGGGAGGGAGGGAGGGAGGGAGGGAGGGAGGGAGGGAGGGAGGGAGGGAGGGAGGGAGGGAGGGAGGGAGGGAGGGAGGGAGGGAGGGAGGGAGGGAGGGAGGGAGGGAGGGAGGGAGGGAGGGAGGGAGGGAGGGAGGGAGGGAGGGAGGGAGGGAGGGAGGGAGGGAGGGAGGGAGGGAGGGAGGGGAGGGAGGGAGGGAGGGAGGGAGGGAGGGAGGGAGGGAGGGAGGGAGGGAGGGAGGGAGGGAGGGAGGGAGGGAGGGAGGGAGGGAGGGAGGGAGGGAGGGAGGGAGGGAGGGAGGGAGGGAGGGAGGGAGGGAGGGAGGGAGGGAGGGAGGGAGGGAGGGAGGGAGGGAGGGAGGGAGGGAGGGAGGGAGGGAGGGAGGGAGGGAGGGAGGGAGGGAGGTGGGAGGGAGGGAGGGAGGGAGGGAGGTGGGAGGGAGGGTGAGGGAGGGAGGGAGGGAGGGAGGGAGGGAGGGAGGGGAGGGAGGGAGGGAGGGAGGGGAGGGCGGGAGGGAGGGAGGGAGGGAGGGAGGGAGGGAGGGAGGGAGGGAGGGAGGGAGGGAGGGAGGGGAGGGAGGGAGGGAGGGAGGGAGGGAGGGAGGGAGGGAGGGGAGGGAGGGAGGGAGGGAGGGAGGGAGGGTGAGGGAGGGGAGGGAGGGAGGGAGGGAGGGAGGGGAGGGAGGGAGGGAGGGAGGAGGGAGGGGAGGGAGGGAGGGAGGGAGGGAGGGAGGGAGGGAGGGAGGGAGGGAGGGAGGGAGGGAGGGAGGGAGGGAGGGAGGGAGGGAGGGAGGGAGGGAGGGAGGGAGGGTGGGAGGGAGGGAGGGAGGGAGGGAGGGAGGGAGGGGGAGGGGGTACCCTGATCATTCAGGATAGATAAGGCCTGATCAATGCTAGTCTTGGACCCAGCCAGAGCACCATCGTCCAAGTACCATTCGTTGAACAACATGGACTCGCATGCATTCTCAATTCCGATGATGACAGGATGAATAACGAGAGGGAATAGAAGGGAGCCAAGTGGATCACCTTGCTGCACTCCTGAGGTGGATGACAGACTGCCCATTGGATGCCAAAGTTTTGTGTGATGACCATAGCACCATGATGCCCAGGGAAGGAGCTCAGGGAAATGGGAGTGGCATTGGTCCAGTACGGCTTGTCTAAGTTGTGAAAGGCATTGCGAAGATCTACCTTTAGGACCACAAAGTCGTCATTGTTCCAATGATGGTCAACACAAGCACATAATGAGTGGATCATGGTTTCAGCTCCACCTGGGCAAGCTACTCCAAGTTGGTGTGGGCTAAAGTAATCAGCAGCCTTGCTTTTAACCATGGCACATAAGCATCTGCTGGTTAATTGACACCTATGGCAATAGTTCTAACATCACACTTGGATTTATTAAAATTTAGAATTTCAAATCACAACTAGATGGGAAGAGTGAGATAGTGGTACGAAATAAGTGGCTAGTGTGGAAAGGAAGCATGGGAGATGGATCTCACTGTGAAATCCAATGCATAACATTTCTATCAAGCACCCAACCATTGATGCATATCGTTATAGTCTAACACCCAACATGGTGATAGTATACAAGACCACACTTGCACTTCCTGATATTGATATGGTAACTGTATACTGCCACACAAATGTCATTCACTGTGTAAAAATGCCATTTTAGTACATGAAGTGTGAGGGAGAGGTGGTGAAGAGGTTCAGAAGTGTAGGGTGGTTCGAAATGAGGTGTAGTTCTGATTTGTAGTTTTTGAAGCGTGGTTGTTTTAACTAATGATGTGGGTGATGTAGGGGGGGGGGGGGGGGGGGGGCAGTTGTGTTACTAGCTTACAAAATTCATTCCAGACAGACCAAACGGGGGGGGGGGGGGGGGGGGAGATGCCCAGAGGGGAAAAGGTACAGTGCCCAGACTAGCGAGAGATAGATCCTGGAAGTCAGATGGAGTTGAGTCATAGGACAGAATCAAAGGAATAAAACTCAATCACATTGGGTGGAGGCGTGAGTATGGGTGCTTTGCTTTCTCATGGAACTTACACTAGTTGCAATCTAATCTGATGTACATATGCAGTGCTAGCAAGCAAACACATGCATGTTTGCTCCTTGTAAAACCAGATGCATGGGTCTGTGTCTCATATGGGCC
>OX442434.1:2686245-2747497 GCA_949361645.1 Spongilla lacustris | reverse complement strand
CCTGTCAACAATAAAAGGAGCTTTGCTATCCTAAAGAGTGCCTTAACATCTTGAATCTGCTCGTGGCTGAAGGGACCTCCATATTTCCTTTCCCCCAGCTCTATTCTAGATGGGCCTCAGCTCTTTCCCAGTATGTGAAGGCACTCCGGTTCATAGGATATTTATGCTTCCAAGCAAATGAGAGCACCTGATATATCAAAGTGTTACGGGTTTGAAACCATTATTGGTGGCTTGAAATCCCACCAGCTCTTGAACCAAGGTATTGTACAGAGCATGAATGAAAGAAGTGTAATGACTATTAGCAACATAACCAGTGGGGTGTGGTTTGGCATAGTACTGGTAACTCCATCTTTTAACCCATCCGTAAAGTTCACCTGATATCTCCTTGCGTCCATATGTACCAGTACACAAAGGAACTGTGCTGCTCAGATGATGCATCCTGAAGCTGGTCGAGACCAAACTGAAGGGCATTGGCCTGAAATATGCCAACCCCCACAAGCTGCACTGATTGGAGTATCGTGATTGCAAGTGCACTGGTGACAAGTTCAGTACTTGCTATATAAATGGCAGCAGAGACAGCTCCAACCCAAGTTATCCATGTACCTATGATTATTATCTTGAGCCGTCCACACCACACGTCTGCCACCATACCAAACACAGGGTAGAAGAAGAACATTATAAGCAACATTATATCCCATGCGGTGGCAATGGAAGTGTACGTAATTGATGACAAGCTTGCTTCAATGATCATGTACCACAAAATCACGGTCAGTGCCTCTTTAGATTTGAAGTATCGCCACAGCATGGTGAAAGGCTGAGAGAGGAGGAAATTGCATTCATGGTTAAGAGTATGTCATCATAGGAAGAAGTTATAATCTATAATCCCCATGAATCGAAGAGGGTTGTGCTGTCAATACAAAAGGGGTTTATCGACATCAAAATGTATTAGTTTTACTGAGGTTCTTTGTGGCTAGGTTGACATACTAGGAACTTGAAATTCCTACAGCTGCACTTAATGAAGAGAGGAAAACCCTTATATTATTATTTTTTTCTTTTGTATTCTACAATGTAGTACATTATAGAGGAGTGTGGTCATCAGCTAGCTGCAGTCTCACATATGTGAATTCAAATGTAGTGGAATTATCATCATGCAATTCCCAACAGTGCAAGGGCTTGTTGGCATATTTCATTTTGATCTGTGCTTTGCATTTAATTAAAAATAACTTAATGGGTTCCTCAAAGTAACTTGAAGATTGGGAACACTACAAAGTGTGCTTCCTTTTCTGTAGCAATCAGCCAGATGTATCGATTTCCTTGAGGTGTCAGCAATAGGGGACCAATGATGTCCACTCCACACAATTACGTACATGCACGTAAGGGCTACAGTCTAGTGTAAGAAGGATTAGTTTTTTTCTTTTGGCAGGATTCACATTTAGATATCTGCAAGAGGTAAATATGGGATATACATGTGCATTTCCCCCCCCCCCCCCCCCCCCCCCCCCCCCTGATGCCGAGGATGCATGTTATGGCATTCAGTGAAAGCCTGTCTTCTAAAGTTCTATCGATGTATTCCAAAAGAACGATCTGTTTCAGAAAGTGCAATTTTTTTTTTTAATGACGCTTATAGCATACAGCACAAGACTCAGTTTTTCATGCAGTTCAGCTGCTTGTTTGTCAAGATGCCTTCTGAAAGTCTTTCGAATGCTTCCCAATATAATTATGCACCCATGGAATACCTCCCATTGACCTGCGACAGTGCCTCATCACAGGTGCTTCGTCCATTACGCGCATGTATTTCTCACAAATGGTTACATAGATAACCATATCCAGAGATTTCGGTACGGGGGAGACTAGACTATCGACTAGTCGACTCGGGATGTGGGTCTGATTTTGTGCATGGTGGACCCAGTTTCCTAGGGTAGTGGGTCCTCTGGACCGACAAGTAGGGGTGGACCAAGTTCTCTGTGACACTGGTTCCTGCCGTATCAACTGTTTAAGGTACAGTTATTGCTCCAGAACGTACCGCTACCGCTGTGTTTTCTAGACAAAGGGTCTTTCGGATGCTGTCCGGCCGATACCGGCCCACAGCTAACAAATAACAACAGAACTGTAATTATGACTTACCTACTATTCCGTAAAACTGATTACTCACGCTTTCGCTCAGTTAATTCGCTCCAACTAATACATGTAGTCCCGTCCCCGGTTCCTAAATACACGGAATGTTTTTGCCGGAAACGAGGAGCATTCCCCCCCCCCCCCCCCCCCCCCCCCCCCCCCCCCCCCCAATACATAGATACCATCAGCCTGTCATAACTATGATAACCCTGCCTGAACACATGATCAATGAACAGAGTCATCAAACCCTACATGTAGTACATGAATATATGCACTATTATTTACACAGTATATACACATTTTTTCCCAGCGCGTGGTGGGCCTAGGCGAAAAGTGGTCATGCATGTCATGACCCACTCCTACGGCGGCAGGGGGACGGAATCCCACCACTTTTTGGGATTGATATTATATTACATGTATGACAAGTTATAATCTCGTTCCCAGACTCATTACGTAAGCATTACCGCATAATGTGTAATGCTACCAAAGAGAGTCGACCTGGGAAGGAAGCTGTACTTTTTTGTTCCGTTGAATATAGCATTTACATAACAACTTACTCCAAACCTATTTTATTTCATATACATGTATTTAAAACCTACACAAGTGACATTGAGTGATCATTAGAGTTACATGTAATCACAGACCCAAAACATTGCAGGAGATGCCTGAAAAGAGTACACCCCATATTTGCTTCAGCAATGAACTGACAAGTCACTTTGTATGAGATGTAGCTGGGTGTTTACAAGGGGCAGAGTTTACATGAATGCACGTTGAACTAGATTGCAACTACATGTCATCGCTGTAAGTTCCATGAGGAAGCAAAGTAGATATACTCATACCTCCTCCACCCTATGTAATTGAGTTAATGTGTATAGTATGTGTGATCATACAATACATCTCCTCTCCGCTCTTCCATTTGAGGTTCAATGCTTTATTCCTTCTGTCCTATGACTCATGTCTGCTCACCTGTATCTCTTACCCTCCTGGATCTATCTCACACTAATCTGGGCTTGGCTTTACTTTCTTTGTGTAGCCACAAGGCCCTCTGGACCTATCTTGCACCCCTCCTTTCCTTGTTTTCCCCTGTCACCCTGTTTGGTCTGTCTGGAATGAATTTTGTAAGCTAGTAACACAACTACCCCCTCTCCATCACCCACATCATTAGTTAAAAGTAATCTACCACACCCACACATCACAACCACACCCTCACTTCAGAACCAGAACCCTCCACACCTACACTTCAGAATCCCAAGCAGTTACATTTCTAAACTCATTCCACCCTCAAACGTCATGTGTACGTACTTGTGTGGCAGTATAAAATATCAGGAAGTGTGGTCTTTTATATTAGAACATTCTGTCACCATGTTGGGTGTTAGACTAATGATATGCATCATTGGTTGTGTTTGGTGTTAACTGTGTGGGATGGCTTGGTGGAAATGCCATGCATTGGGTTTCATGGTGTGATCCATGTATACTTATTCTGTACCACATCTCACATGCATGCCAGGCAAGGGCAGAACCACTCAACATATCTCCTTTGAATGGTGGCTTGAAATTGTAAATTTTAAAAACAATTACATTACTATTTGTGTAAAATCACCTGACGGAGAATTCATTACATATTCAAATGTTCCTGCCCTCATACCACAACTGCAACTCAATCGTTCTTAAATCCCCATCTCTTCCTATCTCACTCCTCCCATCCCTTGCTCCCCACTTTTGTCTCTTCTCTTCCTCTCATTTCCTGCTCCCCACACTCCACCCATCTCTTGCTCCCCTCACTCCTCCCATCCCTTGCTCTCCTCACTCCTCCCATCTCTTGCTCCCCTCACTCCTCACTCCTCCCATCCCTTGCTCTCCTCACTCCTCCCATCTCTTGCTCCCCTCACTCCTCCCATCCCTTGCTCTCCTCACTCCTCCCATCTCTTGCTCCCCTCACTCCTCCTATCTCTTGCTCCCCTCACTCACTCCACCTCATGTTCCCCTCAATCCCCTCCCCCTCAACCCACCTCTACCCTCACTCTACCCATCCCTTGCTCCCTCCCTCCTTCTATCTCTACCTCCCCTCACACCTCACAAACCTTTGCCCCTCTCTCTCCTACCAGCTCACCTCTGATAGATAATCGTCTTCCTCTCCATTGAGAACCTTACTGGATAAAGAACCTTAGGGGTGTAGGACCTTAGGGGTTCAAAGTGTGTAGGACCATTAGGCCACGATGGCCTCTCACATAATTGACAGTTGCCATAAAGCGGCACCTTACCAGCACAACCTACCTCCACCTCACCAGCACAACCTACCTCCACCTTACCAGCACAACCTACCTCCACCTTACCAGCACAACCTACCTTTATTGACAAACAGTATCTGTGCAATCAGATTTTCATTTTGTCATTTTGTTGTTCATGGTCAAAAATATTAGCAAACATATCCATAACACTGATTAATTTAAGTACCTATCATGTTATCCTAACACGTACCACGAGATGTGCGTCCGTGTCCAACGCCGCCAACGCGTACCGTAAATTGCGTAATTAAGTTTAAGGTAACACTTGCTGCAACTGGCTGCAACGGATAGGGCAATGGTCAGGCGCGTATCCAGAAATTGAAGGAGGGGGGTGCCGAACGGATAGCGCGCGAATTTTTTTGCAACCACGCCCACTCAGCAGTATAGTTTAACAGAAATACAACGGCTCAATCGGCAAGAATGTCTGCAATCGCCAAGGATGGCGCCGAGCGCATACACTAATAGGGTGCATGCATATATATCCAGAAGCCGCCGAAGAGTGCATTAACACACTAAATGATCCGCTGAGTATGTTGTGAATACCGATAAGCGCTCTGGCATTTGCCAGCAATGCAGCTTTAAAATACTGTGGGTACAATCAGCTGATGGAAGATCTGCAAACTTCTGTAACTGTATCCATGCCAAGGATAAATTTAGAGCCATTTATATTGTAAAAGTGCATGAATCAGCACCTGTATGGCTTCAAGTGGTTGACGAAGTAGTAACTAAAATGCGCTTTCAGCTGGAGGACGAAAAAATGTCTCGTGTTTTAAACTAGCGCATCTTCGACATCCTGTTTAGCATTAATTTTCAGGAAAGAGCTGCATGGTACTCCACGCAACAGGATTTTAAACAACGGCACGCATGCAGCTGCGTTCGTTTAAACACGAGACATCGGTGGGGGCAGAGTGGACTTCACGGTAATCTTATATAGTGATGTTAATAATAGAAGTGAATTGAATTAAATTACCGCGCTAAAGCGTACCTACATGTATATGCCTGCGAAGGGAAATTATGAGCGTACTCACGTATTAATTTGGGTCGGAGGAGGGTCCCCCTAAATACGCCACTGATGGTTGTATAAGATAGCCCTGGCTGACAGGCTGCCGTTGTTGGTTTCCAAAGGACGGCACATTCCAAAGCGATGAGCACAAGCGGGCCATTTCAGTACTTCTGGTCATATCAATATACATGTATAGGTCGGAATGCAACAGTAGGGGACGTCCTAGTTGGGCGTGGCCCAACCGTCGCGCTTAAACGTGAAGATCGGGCCACGCCCAACTAGGGACGTCCCTTTCAGTGACATCTAGATCTATATCTGAGTTGGCTTAGTTGGAGCGAAATCGAGCGAAAGCGCGAGTTCAAGTTATAGTAGGTAAGTGATAATTAGCTAGCTACAGTTCCGCACATAGCCACTTTTGTTAGCTAGCTACAGTTCCGCACATAGCCACTTTTGTTAGCTAGCTACAGTTCCGCACATAGCCACTTTTGTTAGCTAGCTACAGTTCCGCACATAGCCACTTTGTTAGCTAGCTACAGTTCCGCACATACCCACTTTTGTTAGCTAGCTACAGTTCCGCACATAGCCACTTTTGTTAGCTAGCTATGAGGCCAGTACCGGTGGGACGGTATCCTAAATGGCGAGAGACTCTCTGTCTACCGTACTGCTAAGTTGTGTTGGCGCTAAGTAGCTAGTTGGCGGAAAGCTATTTCATTTGCCAACACGTTAGTCATGTGTACGTGTATCAAGCGCACTATCAGATGGACACAGATCTTGGCACGCGTACATGTATAATTATATGTATAGGAAAGAGTGTCTATTTTTTAACAATTGGGATGCAGTCATGCAATATTGCGTGATAGTCACGCGCTCAATGTATAAGCTTAGCCCTCTCCGCAGCTGCAAAGCATGGGTCTGGGCACTATGGTATTTTTTAATAATGCTGAACAGCTTAATTATTTGTCATACATTAATTTTAATAACACAGAAAACATTTAACTGTAATAGAGAGGAATGATTTCGAAGTGTTCATATGGACAGGTTTCATAGATTCGCTGACTGTCAGTTCAATGGAGGGAGAGGTATATTGCATGTCCTTGATTTGATCGTGCTCCTCTGATGCATGCACTGTATGGATGAAATTCGCACCCGCGCTACGCGGTCGCTGTTACAGTGGTGAACTCATTGCAATAATATGTGAATCTACTCACCTGTGGCAAACGTCATTCCACCTAAAAAAGTATCTGACATACGCTCTTGCATCTGCCTTAGTTGTGCATCCTAGAGCTGTACTGATTGACCGATCGCTTCGGTATAAATCGTAGTCTCACTATAAACATTCAGCGCTAGTTGTAAATTTTAAGCTTATGAAACATTATAATCTAATTGACACATGACAAAGCTAGCACCTGCCTGCAATCTGCACAACCCAAGTTAGGTAGTGGAAAACAAATAGCCATGGCTGCCACCAAGGACTATTAACATTACATGGATAGGAAACCCGCTTTCGAAAGCACATATAAAATTTTGTCAACTCCTCTTTTTCATCTAGTACCCCGACCAAGAGGCTTCTTTAGAGGTTTGTAGCTGCTGTACTAAGCTTTTGTGTGTGTTTTATGTACAGATATGTAACAATTGTGTCCTTTGTACAGTTTTTATGTTTGCTCCTACTGTAGTCATTATTTGGCATGTGGTGCATCTGGTGCTGGCTAGTTTCTGTACCGATGGGCCAATTTCTATCACAACAAATTTGCCATGTTGCCCATGGAAGTTTGCAGGTTGAATTCTTTTGAAGCATTGCATTTGGCAGATAATGATGATTTTGTCTCGAAAAAGTGCTTGTTTTATGGGCAGGCTTGTCAGATCCAGCAAGGGATGGTGGTGTAACAAAGCGGTCCATCACATTCTACATAGCCTTTTGTAAGCCGAGATTATAAATTTGTTGGGCAATATCGTTAGTTTGGTGGTTTTTGGCATCACAGGTGTATATGTATGTGTTTTTCTTTATCACTAACAAATATTGTTTATAACTACACCGTCTTACGCTTGGTACTTACGCAGTTGATTTATTGACATCAACAGTTTTGCAAAGGTAACAACTTCTCACAGAAAAAGCGCCCAGAGAGAGACTATTCCCATACTACAATTACTACACTTGGATGCTAGCATGGTAAGAATTGGGGCTCTAGAATGTGGCAGTTGTGCCTTGTGGCATACGAATTGATGTAACTGAAATACGATCCAAACAATGCGCAATCAATACATACGTTGATCCATAGGGGTATAAAATGCGCTGGACTTTTCTATAAGGAGAAGATGGGAATAAAAAAGCACCAACATATGGCAACTTTTGTGCTGATATACCGTAATGTTTACGATCATTCTCTAATTACAAACGTAATGTTGATTACAGAACGACTGTGAGCACAGGAGCACCTTTGTGGAGGGCTTAATACTAACACATTCAATAAATCCCTCACAACACAATCCTCATGGGGATTATGTAATACATGTATAACTTTTTCCTATGATGACATACTCTTAACCATGAATGCATTTTCCTCCTCTCTCAGCCTTTCACCATGCTGTGGTGATACTTCAAATCTAAAGAGGCACTGACCGTGATTTTGTGGTACATGATCATCGAAGCAAGCTTGTCATCAATTCCGTACACTTCCATTGCCATTGCATGGGATATAGTGCTGATTACAATTTTCTTTCTCTACCCTGTGTTTGGTATGGTGGCAGACGTGTGGTGTGGACGGCTCAAGATAATAATCATAGGTACATGGATAACTTGGGTTGGAGCTGTCTCTGCTGCCATTTACATAACGAGTACAGAACTTGTCACCAGTGCACTTGCGATCACGATACTCCGGTCAGTGCAGCATGTGGGGGTTGGCATATTTCAGGCCAATGCCCTTCAGTTTGGTCTCGACCAGCTTCAGGATGCATCATCTGAGCAGCACAGTTCCTTTGTGTACTGGTACATATGGTCTCAGGAGATATCAGCTGAACTTTACCAATGGATAAAATATGGTGCTACCAGTATTATGCCAAACCACACCCCACTGGTTATGTTGCTTTTGGTAATCACACTTCTTTCATTCATGCTCTGTACAATACCTTGGTTCAAGAGCCGGTGGAATTTCAAGCCACCCATAATGGTTTCAAACCCGTACACTTTGATATATCAGGTGCTCTCATTTGCTTGGAAGCATAAATATCCTGTGAACCGGAGTGCCTTCACATACTGGGAAGAGCTGAGGCCATCTAGAATAGAGCTGGGGGAAAGGAAATATGGAGGTCCCTTCAGCCATGAGCAGATTCAAGATGTTAAGGCACTCTTTAGGATAGCAAAGCTCCTTTTATTGTTGACAGGATTATTCATCTGTAGAAATGGTGTCAATTTAATAAATATTAGTTTCAATGAATCAAACTCTCTGCACCTAACGTTTCAAGGGATTGTGACATCTGTAGTCCTCATCTCACTGCTACTACATGAGTTGCTTATCTATCCTTGCTGCAAGGCAAGGTACCCTGGAGCACTGATTAGAACCTCCATTGGAGCTGTCCTTTCTCTTGTGATCTTTGCAACTATTATGCTCTATGATACAGTAGGGCACATAGCCAATAGAGTGAATGATGAAGGCCAATACAATCTCTCCTTGAACCCATGGTTCAACCTGCCTACATGGCTATGTGGGACGCTGGCATACCTGATCTTCACCACATCTGTGCTGGAGTTTGTTGTGGCACAGTCACCTCAGTCGATGAGAGGATTGCTTATTGGAATCTATTATTGTGTCGGCTATGGATTGTCTCAAGCTGCTGCCTGGCTTCTGTACCTACCTTTCAAAGGGCAGAACTACAGTGCATTATTCCGTAATGATACAGCTTACCTAACACTGGTGACTGCAGTGGGAATAGTGAGTGTTGCTGCATTTATTCGAGCTGCTCATAATTACAAATACAGAGAAAGAGAAGAAATAGTTTCACCTCACATCTTTGCAGAAGAACACTATGATAAAGAAATTATTATGTTTGGACAGTATCAGGGTGTACATTAGTACATGTATAGGATTTGAATTGTCATGAATACGATTATCATAGCGTACAGTGCTTGTCACAAAAAGAGTAGAAAACCAAAATTTCAGTATTTCTAGAATATATCCACAATGAAACATGCTATAAGGATGCAAATTACATTTTAAAATCAGCATGTGTTTCTGCATCACATCATATGAAACTAACAACAATATCACATAACGTATTTGAAAATAGAATTTTTTTTTTTATACATTCGCACCAATTTAATTTCCACAGTGAAGGAATTGAAACACAAAATTTGGCATATAATAACAGCAGGCATTTCGCAAAAAAGTGGAGCCTAACTCAAATTTTTACACCTGATCAGTAACCGATCTCCAAACCGCTGGGGGCAAGTAATTCCAATTGCTACCAGAGATGGACACCTAGGTGTTGTACTTGAAAAAAGATTTGAGGCCTTATTTGTAATTGGTTTGGTCTCCAGACACATAAACAGACACTTAAAGATTAACTTTGTTTATTGTTTTATAAAAACACAAACAAGTTCCGTGATACATATTATGTGATGCAGAAAGACATACTGATTCTAAAAACTTAATTTGTATCCTCACTCGAACCATTAAAATTGTTTCTCCTCCTCCTTCCGGATCTGATATTAAGATTCACTCGGATATAGATCGATACGAAGAGTTGTGCTTCGAAAATCAATTTTCAGCTAATTTAATTCGATTAGTAAAGAAAATGACAATTTTTAAATATAAAAGTGATTCTGTCTTCGTGTAATTTATCAAAGAGTTGCTATCTACTCTTTTTTTTTACAGCTCTAGCAGTTTCAGTTGACATATATTAATGATAAGGATGTTTGACTCTAAATAGTAATTATATTATAATTATTAGTGCAAGCAGCACAAATTCATCATATCATATTTCTTTCAAAAAATGAGCTGCATCTTCTATACAGTGAGTCTATTCCACCTTTACAGTTGGCCTATTAATATCTGTACTGATTTTTACACTAGAAGTTTTACATTGAATGTATTGAATAAACATGTCAGCCTATTCAGCAACAATAAGGGGGACTGGACAGTGGAGCATTTGCTATTGCCTTTGGGTACCATTAGGCACAAGTGGACAATTTGCAGGATTTAGCTCTAGTTATTAAAGACCTTTGAAAGTCAGAAGCTGATGCCATTCCCCACAACTAATGCTCCTGTCAAGAGATGTGGGCAAAAGAAATGCAGTATCCATCTTTGAAAACTGTCTGCAAGGTATGGAAGGGAAACAATGCAGTGCACATCATGCCACAGGCGGTTTTGTTTTCAGGGTATATCAAAATGTTTAGCACTACAAGGATTGTTTAACTGTACATCAGTTCAGTGGTTTTTTTTTTAATTACTGAATTGGTCTACATGTATTGGCAATACTAATTTATCTCACCTGCATGTCAAATTAGATGCAAGGGGTCCCTTAAACACTAGAAAGTATGTAAAACGCTAGTGATATTGGGATGAGGGGGACAGAGGGTCCTCATAACACTAGAAAAATGCCAATTTTTCTAGTGTTATGTGGATCTGGGGGCCTGGGGCTGGGGTAGCTAAAACGCTCTTATACCAGCATTTCGAGGCCAATCTAACTCAGCACATGCACAGTGGTAACACAGACGTTGAGAGTGCATACATAGAATCAGAGATAATAATCAGTGGAATGCCATAATACAGTAAAGGGATTGAAGAAGTATGTACATGTATCATTATAGCCAAGGTGGAGGATTTAATTTGCGTTAGAATTAAGCATAGGCTTATACTTTGAAATAATATTGTTAGTGCCAGAAAGTAAATTTCATGCAGGCATACTCACTGCTGGATGTTTGAGTCTAAATTAAGTTGGCAAAATAGCATAGGAATCCATCACTCAAAAACTGTACACTAAGGTGTACTAGATGGATTAATTCTGTGTAACGAGCTTACTGCATGATCTGAAAATAAATCTAAAAACCGAGGGGGGGGGGGGGGGGGGGGGTGCAAAAAACAAAGTGGAAGACACCATCCCACTTTGAAGAGCTCATTGAGAGCATCACGAATATGCTATTCTTTTTTTCAGGGGGGTCTAGGGAAAAAAAGTTACGAGGTATCAAAGTTCGGGGGGAGGGGGGTATGGAACGCCCGAACCGCCAAAATTCAAAAAAAAGCGCACAATTAGAAATTTTAATAATCCATTATAAAAAAGTTTTTTAACTAAAAAAAAAAAAATCTCTGTAAAATATAAAATACGATGCTGTGGTTTGCGGAGGGAAGCGAGGAGTGTATCTTAGTTTACGGACTAATGGGCGAAGAGACGCTTTGTCGTGCGACTATTAGGACCTTTGACCTTTTTGGAGCATTGGCCGTTTAGCGTCTCTTCTGGTCTGTGGTGGACTGCGTGCAATAACCGATGCGCGACTTTATATTGTTTATCTTTTATACGCCGGTCTTGTTTTCAGCGTCATTTCGGGTTCGTAGCGTAACGATTTTCAAAAGTACCGGTACTACCCTTCTTCAGGGTCTTGGTCCCTTGAGGCAATCTCCTTACCAGGATACTAACTTTCAGAAACTTTGGTCGCTTAGCTATGTACACTCCCGTGCACTGACCTAACTAGAGCCTGAGTACAAATGTTAATCCACATCAACACCATCAAAGTAATGGCGCTACTGTGGAGGCCTGCAAGGCTGCAAAGAGAAAATAAATGGCTGATTGGATTACCCAGTAGTGTCAGTTTAGGTGTGCCTAGAGCTGCACTCCTTACACTACTTGATACCATACCCACCTACTCATCAGCCCTCCCTCCCCTCACACCACACCTTCTCTTGTCTTCACACACACCACTAGTGTGTAAGCACACAACACATCATTGTACACACGCTACACACACACACGCACACCAATGTACACCAGTGTAGTGGAGTACTCAACATGTACTGACCATAGGCTGTGTGATGAAGATGTTTGCCTTACAAGTACACTGGGCTCAGTATAACCTAAATATAAAAAAATAGAATTTTTCAACTCACATCCTTAGTGTTGAAATCTTGTTTATGCTACCTAGGTCTTCAGGTGGGATAGCCACATGTACTTGCTGTGATTGGAGATGGCTGAAGATAAAGCCACATCATGTGATAGGTACAAATTCTTATTAGTAATAATCATTGTATTACATACCCATTTCCTCAGGTTCTGGGACACATTCTTCTGCTTCCCATCAAGCCACATGTTCATAGCTAAGCTCTTTGTCACTCCCTTACATTACTGGTTCATCAACAGCTTCAACTTTATTATCCTTGTGTAGCTTCGTCTTTCCTTATCCATTCCTCAACCTTGCTATGTATTATATACCATGACGTCAAGGCATGTAACAGGTACCTGCCTTCTTGCATACACAACATGAAGTGTGGATACGATCAGGATTTCTTTGCTTACTTTGTATGCAATTATCTTAGTAAGGATAGTTTAGTATGTTCTGACCTTTCTGTTTTGAAAAGCTACTATTCCAACTGATATGTTTCTGAAACCCACTACAGTTTAGTACCTGTACGTAATAAAGTGCTGCACCAGCAGCATACATTTGCGGATTGGTGAGCTTATAAATGTGCATTCTAATCTTGCTGGAGATGAAGTATTGCATTTGCTCAACAGATAACCAGGGTTAAATCTACTCAGCAAAAACCGGAATGGAAACATCGCTTTGTTTGCCTTGCATATCATCAACGGTATCAAGCCCCTAGCAGTGAAGATGAAAAAGATAAACTTCATATGGCTGGGTTAGGGGAGAAAGTTATAGGATTTTCTGTTTTGAATGTTGATGCAGAAAGCTTTAGGGAAACCATTCATTCTCAAAGTCGGACCTTTCAAGTGGCTACGTCATGTGCAAGGCAATACCTAATTCAGCACAGTTGGAACCATTGTCAAACCTGACATATAGTTCACCAGCAGTGAAGTGGAAGCTGCAAAACATATTTGGTCCCACTGCAGCAGGATTTAGACATGTCATGCATGAAATCAGGTTCAACTAGTGTAAGCAGCTTGTTTTTCATAACAAATGTATACAGTTTGTTGATATGTTACAGATGATGGAGAAGTGTTTGAAATGTGGGCTTTGTCTTCCTATGGATGATTTATTGACCCATGTGGAACTGTGCAAAAGGTGAACAAATTTTGTATTACCCGCTCTGCATTTTGAAAGATACGAGTACAAAATAAGGACACTACTTTTTTGTGTTTAGACTAAGTTAGTATGTCTGTTTCATAGTATCCATCAACATAGCAGTTTTTTCAATGAATGCTTGCACAGAAAGTCTTGAATGTCACCAAGTAAATTTGATGTAGACAAGAAATTTTAACTGTACCGCAATTTTGTAATATGTATATTTTTGCATTTGTTAATATCTGTTTGAAGCATTGGTCATACTTTTTTTCATTTGTATTTAAAATATATACTGCGAATGTTCTTTTTTCAGTTGTGAAGAAATGGGTTCTTCATCTGATGATGAGTATGCATTTCCTGCTGTTTCTTTTCACTCAGTATGTAATACTTTTTGTATTTGTATTACGTGTTCCATTCATTATTATATGTAAGGATGCAGCTGTAATGGACACCCCAACACCTTCTACTCAAAGGTAGTTACTTAAAGTGCATTTATTTACCTTGGGTAAATGGTAGTTGTATCATCGTTAAATTTTTTTCTTTAATTTAGTGTGGTGCAGTCAATGCTACCTCCGGAGAGTGCATCCAATAGGTATACATGAATATTATTAGCTGTGTGTGATTCATTTACATATGGTACGTATTGTGAGAAAACAGGTCATATGGTATATAAATAAAAATTAAAATCAAAGTTGACCACTTCCATGTTTCATTAATAACTCAGCAATGGATAGTGCATGAGAACAATGATAGAGCATAAACATAAACTAGAGCTTGTTCTCTCATAAGCATCTCCCCTCATGTGTACTAATGTGTTGGTTTTAAACTAGAAACAATTGTACATAATTTCCTTTCTTAGTAATTTTCAAGCACCTGACAGAAGCAAGATGATAGAGAGTGCTGTGAAAAGGTAATAATTGGTGTTTAGTTTCATTTTATTTGCAACTCTATTATTAAGTGGTAGTATAACTGAAGTTATTAAGGAATTGGAAAGTAACATGGATGGGAGGGAACCCATCCGGATCACTGTGAGGCGCAGTGATGTCTGGTTAGATGCAGTGCAGGAGGCCAAAACAAAGGGTATCAATGGACTTTCCCCATTAAAGGTATTAATATCCATATCCTGCACTATTTAAGTATTATTTATTTTTTGTGTTGTATAGGTCACATTTTTTGGTGAGCCTTCCATTGATGCAGGTGGTCCAAGACGTGAATTTTTCAGACTTTTGCCTCATCATGCTGCAACAACCCTCCTGAGGGGTGAAAAGAGAAAGTTTTTTTCTATGAATGTGAAAGTATTTCAAGTAAGGGAAGTGCTGTATTTTAGTAAGTTTGTGTTTGAGTTGTTGTTTAAGAATTGTGTATGTCAAAAGAAGGATGAAGAGGTGATAAGATGTTATCAGTGTCTGCACCAAGCAAAATAATGTTGACCTAGTTGTTTACCATACTATAATATATAAATGCATTGTGTTTCTTTGATGGCTTGCTACTTTATTCATAGCTATTAAATTTTTTCAGCAGCGGCACTACTTTTACTTCGGGCTTTTCACGGCAATGTCTGTTGTCCAGGGGGGGTGTGGTATTCCTTGTTTGGCTGATCCTGTGTATGAGTACATCACTAGTGGAAAGTGTAGTTCTATTGTGGTCCCCAGTGATGATATTCCGGAACTGGCTATGAGGGATACTGTAGAGAAAGTAAGCCATTAACAAATTCTGTAACTGCTGCATATCCAATTAACTGATGTCAGTTGGTTGCTGCTAACTGTACCGAGGAAATACAAGCAGTTTTCTCTGAGGACATAGCCATAAGCTACTTAGCAGAATGTGGTTATACTCAACCCATCAGCACCTTACAGTGGAAAATGAAGGATGACATTGTATCCACTCTACTTGACTACCATCTTATTCTAAAAGTGAAGGCATGTATGGATCAGTTCTGTGAAGGATTGGAAACCCTGGGGGTTGGGTCAATTGTTCGGAAGAACCCATCAGTGCTTCGGCAGTTTTTTGTTTTCAACGAGGTGCCAATTGATGCTGGTAAGAGTTACTGTATGCCATGATGTAACTATTTCCTAATAGCAAGTCACAAATGTATTTTTCGCTAGATATGCTTCGGTCCATTCTAACATTGGTGGAGGGGAATGGTGATGTGAAACTCATTGAAGACCTTGCCTACTTCAATTTCAACATCTTCCTTGATGAGTGTGATAATGGTAAGCCCTTTGCATGATGTTTTTCATTGTATTGCATTTGTATCTCTATTAGGACCAGCTGGAGGATGTTGCAGTATTCAAGAACTATTAGAGTTTTTTACAGGATCAGGGTACCCACCCCAGGGTTTTAGCAGGAAGTGTACGATTTCCTTTCTGCACGACACTACAGCACGACTACCAACAGCTGCAACCTGCAATCTTGAGCTGCGACTTCCAACGTGCCATGGCGAGGACTACTTACAGTTTAGGGAGTGCATGATGTTGGCAATAAGAGGGTGTGAAGGATTTGGTCAAACTTGAAGTGTATGTCGTTTTCATATATACCAGCAGCATCATTCAAACATTGTATCAGCATCATTCAAACATTGTATCAGCATGTCACTGTGATTTTACTATTCATTTGTATCAGCATGTCACATTATGTATAAGGTTTGTCTGGAAAGTAAATGCATGTTCAGGTACACGTGTGTGAGGCGAGATAAAATCCTTACCTATTGGATGGCTTTAGAAGTGGCTGGTGTCAGCAGTCAATAAGAACGGAAGGAAACAGGACACCACTGCAACTGTGGACAATGGGTCTGTGCACAATGGATGAATCCTCTTCAAGTTGCATGGTTGCAAGGGGTTTAGTTGAGGTTAGTGCTTTGTATTGTGTAGACTAGTCCTGTAGTGTGTTATTAAGAGCAAGCCATGTTAGCAGCATTAATTATGTTGTTTAAGTCCTGAAAATTGTGTCTTTGAGTATGGACTGTTTACTTTTTGAAGGATTATTTTTGTTATGCCTGGGGGTGCAGGAGTGAAAAAATACGCATTATGAATTCATGCATTTAATTTGCACCTTGTATCTTAGCCTGATTCTGAAAGTTATGGGATTGATTGGAATGGTCCAGTTCCTCTCAACATTGAGCACGAACAAGTCATTGTGGACGATCCACCAGTACTGCACTAGTATGATACCAGGATCAGAGTGCAGCATTGAACAGTCATTGATTAACCATTTCATGGTGGCTAAACTGTTTGTTCATTCATTGCATCCACAGTAGTACTATAATGTCTCTTTTTAGAAATGAAGTTATTTGACTAATCACTTCATTTGCACTTGATATGACCCATTAGTTAAGTGTCACCAGTTATTTAAATGGACACCCAGAACCCTCCGTTTAAAGTAAACGCCCTTACTGACCAGTAGTAGTACAGTAGCGACAACCACTATGTCATGATGGGGCTGCGTACAATATTACTGCTACGGGGCAGAGAGAATGTCTCAGTTCCTCTCATAAGAAGTCATTGTAGATGATTCACCAGTTTTGTCCACCATGGGTCAGAAGGCTCTATTCAATGGTGAATCTGGGGGTGGGGGAAGACAAAAGAAGGTGTGGCGTGGGGGAGGGAGGGTGTGTCCATTTTAGCTGCATCTTTTACATGTATATTAATAATGCATGGAACATGTAATACAAATGCAAAAGAGTGAAAAGGAACAGCAGGAAATGCATACTCATCATCAGATGAAGAACCCATTCTTCACCAATGAAAAAAAAATATTGGCAGTATGCATTTTAACTACAAATGAAATAAAAATAGTATGACAACAGTAAACAGATGTTAGCAAATGTAAAATATACAAGGTCTAACAAGCTATAGCATCCCTACATATTAGAAAATTGCAGTGCAGTTAAAATGTCTTGTCTGCATAAAATTTACTTGGTGACATTCAAGACCTTTTCTGTGCAAGCGCTAGCTCACTGAAATAACTGCTATGTTAATGGATACTATGAAACAGACATACTAACTTAGTCGAAATACAAAAAGTAGTGTCATTATTTCGTACTCGTATCTTTAAAAACGCCGAGGGCGTAATACAATATTTGTTCATTTTTTGCACAGTTCCACATGGGTCAATAAATCACCCATAGGAAGACAAAGCCCACATTTCAAACACTTCTCCATCATCTGAAACATATCAACAGACTGTATGTACATTAATTGGTTATGAAAAACAAGCTGCTTACACTAGTTGAACCTGATTTCATGCATGACATGTCTAAATCCTGCTGCAGTGGGACCAAATATGTTTTGCAGCTTCCACTTCACTGCTGGTGAACTATATGTCAGGTTTGACAATGGTTCCAACTGTGCTGAATTAGGTATTGCCTTGCACATGACGTAGCCACTTGAAAGGTCCGACTTTGAGAATGAATGGTTTCCCTAAAGCTTTCTGCATCAACATTCAAAACAGAAAATCCTATAACTTTCTCCCCTAACCCAGCCATATGAAGTTTATCTTTTTCATCTTCACTGCTAGGGGCTTGATACCGTTGATGATATGCAAGGCAAACAAAGCGATGTTTCCATTCCGGTTTTTGCTGAGTAGATTTAACCCTGGTTATCTGTTGAGCAAATGCAATACTTCATCTCCAGCAAGATTAGAATGCACATTTATAAGCTCACCAATCCGCAAATGTATGCTGCTGGTGCAGCACTTTATTACGTACAGGTACTAAACTGTAGTGGGTTTCAGAAACATATCAGTTGGAATAGTAGCTTTTCAAAACAGAAAGGTCAGAACATACTAAACTATCCTTACTAAGATAATTGCATACAAAGTAAGCAAAGAAATCCTGATCGTATCCACACTTCATGTTGTGTATGCAAGAAGGCAGGTACCTGTTACATGCCTTGACGTCATGGTATATAATACATAGCAAGGTTGAGGAATGGATAAGGAAAGACGAAGCTACACAAGGATAATAAAGTTGAAGCTGTTGATGAACCAGTAATGTAAGGGAGTGACAAAGAGCTTAGCTATGAACATGTGGCTTGATGGGAAGCAGAAGAATGTGTCCCAGAACCTGAGGAAATGGGTATGTAATACAATGATTATTACTAATAAGAATTTGTACCTATCACATGATGTGGCTTTATCTTCAGCCATCTCCAATCACAGCAAGTACATGTGGCTATCCCACCTGAAGACCTAGGTAGCATAAACAAGATTTCAACACTAAGGATGTGAGTTGAAAAATTCTATTTTTTTATATTTAGGTTATACTGAGCCCAGTGTACTTGTAAGGCAAACATCTTCATCACACAGCCTATGGTCAGTACATGTTGAGTACTCCACTACACTGGTGTACATTGGTGTGCGTGTGTGTGTGTAGCGTGTGTACAATGATGTGTTGTGTGCTTACACACTAGTGGTGTGTGTGAAGACAAGAGAAGGTGTGGTGTGAGGGGAGGGAGGGCTGATGAGTAGGTGGGTATGGTATCAAGTAGTGTAAGGAGTGCAGCTCTAGGCACACCTAAACTGACACTACTGGGTAATCCAATCAGCCATTTATTTTCTCTTTGCAGCCTTGCAGGCCTCCACAGTAGCGCCATTACTTTGATGGTGTTGATGTGGATTAACATTTGTACTCAGGCTCTAGTTAGGTCAGTGCACGGGAGTGTACATAGCTAAGCGACCAAAGTTTCTGAAAGTTAGTATCCTGGTAAGGAGATTGCCTCAAGGGACCAAGACCCTGAAGAAGGGTAGTACCGGTACTTTTGAAAATCGTTACGCTACGAACCCGAAATGACGCTGAAAACAAGACCGGCGTATAAAAGATAAACAATATAAAGTCGCGCATCGGTTATTGCACGCAGTCCACCACAGACCAGAAGAGACGCTAAACGGCCAATGCTCCAAAAAGGTCAAAGGTCCTAATAGTCGCACGACAAAGCGTCTCTTCGCCCATTAGTCCGTAAACTAAGATACACTCCTCGCTTCCCTCCGCAAACCACAGCATCGTATTTTATATTTTACAGAGATTTTTTTTTTTTTAGTTAAAAAACTTTTTTATAATGGATTATTAAAATTTCTAATTGTGCGCTTTTTTTTGAATTTTGGCGGTTCGGGCGTTCCATAGGGGGGATCTTTGACAAAAAAATATTTTTTGAAAAAAATTCATCACTTTTCTTAAAAAAATTTTTGCACTTTAGTTCGCACTTCAGCAACATAATGATGGAATTATATTGTTTGTTGTAATCATGGGTGTCCAATTCGAGCAAATATATGGCTTAGCTGCCTATCTAGTGCGATTGTAAGCTATTTCATCGTGGAAAGCACGTGAATGAAACACGATTCGTGGGCGTTGCCTTCATATATACCGCTGTGAGCGATGACATCAATTCACTACCCCATAGTGCAACAATTGAAGCGTCGCAAAGCAATTTAAAGATAAATACTATACTAACGCTAGTAAGCCACGGATACACCTGGTACTAAGTAACATGCATGCATGAGCTCACGTCACTACTAGAATGGTCACAGTCACGCCGACTTACGCCTCACGCAAGCAAGCCCCACATGCTATTGTTTAAACGAGTACTTTACCGAGTCATGAACGATAATTAATGCGTGCCGTTCTTCACTAGCTTGTTGAAGTACCGCAAACCTTAATTGATGGGCAGGGATGTAATATTTGATAGGCCTACAGCCTGTAAATTACGTCATGGCATGAGAGACTGAGTATCGCGATATTCTAAGGTATAAGTGAAACAGCGTCTCCAGCTGCAAGCGATTAAGTGACAACAGCGAAGCCTGCTTGCAATTTTATCGTCATTGTAGGTACGGTCAATTGTCAATTTCGTAATGGTTTTAAGGGGCGTGGTCGAAAAATGGGCGTGTTCGAAGGCGGGGGGTGGGGGGGGGGGGGGGGTTTGACCTGGTCCTTGATTTTAAGAATTTTTGGGATGGTGTCTATAACTTTTTTTTGCACCCCCCTCGCTAAAAGCTATATGTTTACAAAATGGTGTTTTACAAATGAAGACAAAGGTTATCAGCATTAATTAGCCATTTTACCGCATTATTAGCTTTCAGTTGTATTCATTTACAAGCATGTTTTGAGTATGCTTTTATTTGCAGTATGCACATATGTGATGCTATTAAAATTGATTGATTGATGTCACCACATAATAATTCATAAGGTGAAGTGACCAAGCTTGGCATACTGTTTACCCATTGGATAAGGACTCATAAAGGTACTTCTCATGTCTGGCCAAGTCCCAAATGAAGAAATGAAGTAACACAACTAGCCCCTCTACATCACCCACATCATAAGTTAAAAGTAATCTACCACACCCACACTTCAGAACCAGAACCCTCACTCAGTTCAGAACCATTACCCTCACACCTAACCACACCTACACTTCAGAATCCCAAGCAGTTACATTTCTAAACTCACACCCCACCCTCAAATTTCCTGTGTTAAAATTGCATTTTATGAAGTGAATTATACATACTTGTGTGGCAGTATAAAATATCAGGAAATGCGGTCTTTTATACTAGAACATACTGTCACCATGTTGGGTGTTAGACTAATGATATTCCTGGTGTGATGCATGTATACTAATTCTGTACCACATTTCACATGCACACCAGGCTGCAAGAACAGAACCACTCAACATATCTCCTTTGAATGGTGGTTTGAAATTCTAAATTTTAAAACAATTGACATTACTATTTGTGTGAAGTCACCTGACGGAGAATTCATTACATATTCAACCATCCAAATGTTACTGCCCTAATACCATAACTGCTCGTCCTTAAATCCCCATCTCTTCATATCTCACTCCTCCCATCCCTTGCTCCCCTCACTCCTCCCATCTCTTGCTCCCTCACTCAGTCCTCCCTCTCTTGCTCCCCTCACTCCTCCCTCTCTTGCTCCCCTCACTCCTCCCGTCTCTTGCTCCCCTCACTCCTCCCATCTCTTGCTCCCCTCACTCCTCCCATTGTCACTCCTCACATCACCCTCACCCTCACTCAACTTTTTCTGCTAAAGCACTCAGTCTCTCCACAATAAAATGTTTGTCTAATACTTTTGGAGCATTCATTTTACACATTATTTGTATTACCCGAGGAAAATCCAACAGAAAGAAAATAAATTAAGTAATATTTTATGAAGTGATTAATAATTTAATTATCCTGAAATCAAGACAATCTGATGGAAACATTGTTGGCTTGATAGCATTACATGCATTATGTGCATACGGTACTGTACTTCCAAAACGTTTGTAACATATTTCATGAATGGTTTCTAAAGATTTAATCATGGTGCTTAATATTTGATTCAAGTGCATGTTAGTGTGACATCAAGGCTTTCCCCTACCCCAAGAACTTTAGCATGACTTATGGTGTCAATTTAAAGAGAAAAAACTACTCTGAGATGCCAACACTTTATTAGAGCACAAGTTTTTAAGCAGGTTCAGTGCCTGAAGTGCATACAGCTAGAATACATGTTGTCCATCAAAAATAAATGACTGCAATCAAAAATCACCATTGTTATTTTGTACCATCATTAAAACTGATTATTCTTCCTCACTTTAAAAATAATAATTGTATAAGGTCTTAAAAGGTGGCAGCAGTTAATAATTACTAATTCATTTGCATGCATGCAATTTACAATCTTAGTTGCTCCCCTTTTATTTATTTATTTTGGGGGGGGGGGGGGGGGGGGGTCTATTGCCCCACCCCTGACCCCTTCCATTCCGCTGCCTTACATCTCACGTGCAGTCACCACCTCACCTTGCTGTGTGTGCAGTCATCTTATCACATTGCTGGGTTACAGTCCCCTTCACCTGGCTGTGCGCGCAGTTCCTCACCACACTGTGTTTAGACACCACCTCACCTCACTATATGTGTAGTCACCTCCTCACCTTGCTATGTGGCTTTTTTGTCTTGTGATTCATACAGTTAATACATTATTAAAACACATTACCCTTTCTGTATATCGTTCACTGTTCTTTGCCAACCAACTTCCGACTTGTATGTTTTTGTGGTGTGATTGAAGTCATTGCCAGAAGCAGAGTAATGCTTTACTTTGGGCAACGACTTCAAACAAACCACAGTTCCTCCCTGAAGCCAAAATGTGATCATCACCTGCAGTGGCAGGCAAGACTTGGTGAATGATACTCTTGTATTTGAAGTAAGGATGCACTCTATGCTTTAGGTTACGTATACTCTAGAATGACTTCAAGCTGTTTCACCTAGGTTGATGACACTCTGGAGTGTTCCATACCAGGGTACTTCTACTTGTCCAGGGCTTGACTTTCACTTCAAACAAGGTCCAGTCGAACCTCCTGTTTGAAGCTCTAGTGAACTAGACCCTTCTTTTGGTTTATATAAACAAGTAATAAGTGAATATTCGCCTACTAAATGAAGATAAGTGAAGAGGATATTAGAGAGACAGGAGTTTGAAGTTGCTGGAGGAGATGTGGGTGATAGTGAAGGTGATCATGAAGGCCTTGAGGGTGGATGTGGAGACTGGGAAGAATGTGGAGGAGGATATGTACTACAATGCTACATGAATACTAACAATATCTATGATACTATTCAAAAGCTATAATGCGATGCATGCTATTAAAATGGCTATGCATTATTGTATTGTAAATGTTATGGGACCTAGCTAAAGTTAGTAGGCAAAGAAAATTGAAGAGAAATATTTGTATGAAAAAGGTGGTTTTCCCTTCACTATATTGGGTACGTGTACAGTGATGTAGTTGATCTGCAATGTATTGAGGCTTGAAACACCACTTTCATTTTAATAACTACTTGTTGCATCATAATTAATTCAATTATCACTTAGTCATTCTGCACATTTGGTGCCTATCCAAATGCATAATACTATATATACTCTAAAAATTGGCAAATACCCTGGTACAAAAGTATTTAAATGATTCAAAACTATACTACTTGAAATGAAATAACATTGACTCATTGAATGTGCGTGTTCAAACTGCAGATACTGTTTTGCTACTAAATACTCTTTGGGCATCTGCAGCCTTGCAGCAAAGATGTACGAAATACTATAAATAATACAAGTACAGTACACCGGGGCCATATATACATTATATACAGACTCATCTATCCTGGTGACAGAGAGCCTCTGCATAATGTAGGACAGCAGTTTTTTTTCAAATTATTATTTTTAAATGGTAAGCTCATTGAATCATGAACTTGAATAACATTTACTTCTTCTAATCATAAAGCAAACTATTCATTTAACATGATAAAATAAGTCAATTTCACATACTTTGATGACAGTACTCGTCTATTCAGCTCATCCCTATATTTTGAATTTAATGGTCTAGGGATTCAAGGGTGCTCTCTTTCATCATTTAAACTTGATAAAGCAAATATGCCTCATCACAGCTACCTCCAATCATCATTCTAGTATATCCCATTCAAGCAAGGTATATTGTATGGGTCTCGATCAATATATAAAGGTTGAGGATCAGGTCAACGTTTCTGGTGCTCACTGGTTCCAAATCTCAGCATCCTCCATGATGGCATACTGAAGTTTAGCATCCTCCATAATCACAAACTGAAGCTCAGCATCCGCCATGATAGCATGCTGAAGCTCAGCATCCTCCACGATCACTTACATTCTCCATAATCCAAAGTGATCAGGGGAAAGCATGTACAAACAACTTACTTCAAGCCATGGATATAATATGCTTGGCTTGGACTAAGGCCAAATGAAGTACAATGCCATAAAAAAACCACAACAAGAGAGAGTGCAGCAACATCCAAAATGGCAAGACCCAATAAGACTGAACCTTAAATGTATTTCAGTGGCTATCAAGATTGTTAGATGCGCATGAAACACTTCTACATGTCACACTTTGTGGTTAATTTGGTGTATGTGAATTTCTTTGGATAAGTCCAGTGCTATGAGATGACACCTTGAGTCACATAAGGGGTTAAACATAGCTGGAAAGGTATAGATACTCCAGAGGGTTGGCATCCAGCTGCAGATGTTTTATGTTCATTTCTAAATATAGCAAATTATAATTGAGGCTTGCCAATGGTGAGTTAATTAATTGGAAGGGGGGGGGGGGGGGGGGGGGGGGGGGGGAATTAAAAGAGTGCCTGGGCATGCACAGGAGTAGCCTCTTGGGTAGTATACACACTGGAGTATGTACACAGAGCCTGGGAAGGAGTATGTACACAGAGCCTGGGGAGGAGTATGTACACAGTGCCTGGGGAGGAGTATGTACACAGTGCCTGGGGAGGAGTATGTACACAGTGCCTGGGGAGGAGTATGTACACAGTGCCTGGGGAGGTGTATATATATATATATATATATAATTATAATATATATATATAGTTATACAATGATGCAACATCAACTTGTATATCTAATCATAGTGTCCATAATACTTTTTTTTTTAATGATAGTGTCTGTAATAGTTTAATCAGTGTCTGTAATACTTTTATGTTTAATCATATGGTCCATTTAAAGTTACTGTAATCATAATCATTGCACACTTTACATGTTAAATCATGGCAAGTCAGGATCAGTCATATTCAATGGAGCATTCCCTAATTCAGCAGTATTGGCCCTTAGACTGGAGTTTTGAGTTCAGACCAATTGGCTTGTTGTCAACCAGGAGGGTTGTGTGTCTGTTGGTCAGTTGGCCTAGAGATGTTGACTAGACCTCATCCAGGAGGGTAGTGTGTCTGTTGGCCAGTGTTGGTTGATGTGCGATCAACTCGATCTACTGTATTGATCTGTTGTAACTGAATATTTTTATTTTTCCCCCAGACATCTGTTCTGCATGGGGTCTGGCTGCTATTGAGTAACCTGGAAGACCCTGAGCTTCTACATCTGGCTGCAGGTCTACCAGCAACCATTCTACGCAGTCGGGCAGATGGATCTACAAGGAAGTACCTTGGGGCATATCAGCGATGGAAGCGTTGGGCAGATGCAAGGCAAGGAGTACCGGGCTTCCCTGTACAAGAGATCCACTTAGCACTGTACATAACACACTTAAGCGAGTCAACTGGGTCTAAAGCTGCAATTGAAGAGGCAGTGCATGCCCTGGCTTGGATGCATCGGGTGGCTGGTCTTCCATCTGTGGGGGAGTCCCCACTGGTGCAGGAGACAGCTCAGGGTTTGAGGCGATTGTTGGCGAAGCCAAACAAGCATAAAGAGTCCATTACGGCTGAGATGTTAAAATCAATGGTGGAGTCAGTTGGACTAACCCCATCAATGACAGAGGTCAGACTGTTGGCAGTGTGCCTGTTGACCTTTGCAGGTTTTATGCGTTGTGATGAGCTGGTAAAGTTACAATGTAAGGACATCGTGTTTAATGATGAGGGCATGGTGGTAAATATGTTCTAGCAAGACAGACCAGTTGAGGGAAGGTGCTAGTTTGGTTACTGCTCGTTTGGGGGCAGTGACATGTCCTGTTGACATGATGCAGAGGTATTGCAGTATGGATTGACCTCACTTCAGGTACTACGCTCTTTAGGGGTATTGTGAGCGCCAAGGAGGGCAAGCGGTTACGGGCCAATGGAGGGTTATCATATTAGGAGCTGCTTTTGGCTACGATAGCACAGATGGGATGGGACCCAAAACTTTTTGCATGCACAGCCTCTGAGCGGGAGGGGCTACTGCAGCTGCTAATGCAGGTGTTCCTGATAGACTGTTTAAGCGGCATGGTCGATGGAAATCAGAGACTGCTAAAGATAGTTACGTTAAGGACTCTCTAGAAAGCAGGCTGTCTGTGTCCAAAAGTCTGGGGGTACTGATGTAAGTATTAATTATTCCGTTCTTTGTGTGTCTATTTGAGTCGTTGTGTGCACTGGCAACGCTGGCACAATCTGTGATATGAAGTCATGGGATTTGTAGAAGGGGTGAGGAGGGAGATATATGTTTTTGTCGTTTGAATGTAGTGAATTAGACGGAAACTATGCTCCCTCCGTAAGCTGTGTAGGTGTGATACAAATCACATGAGTGTGTGGTCCCACGTTGGGCGGGGGTATATGTAGGGATGGATTTCCAGACTGTCAGTCTAACTGTTTTGCACAGTGGCTACGAACTTTTTTCCTTCCCTGGTGTGTATGTGTTTGTCAGTTTGGAGTTTCCTTGACAGAAAGCAGATAGATGAGGCAGTCTCTGAAGGCTAGAGTCTGGAACTATTTTATTTATTCTATTTTATTTTACTTTACTTTTATTTTGTATTGTATTAGTACTATTGCTATTCCATTGGTATGCTGCTATATTTGCTGTTGTTACTTGAGTAGCCGTGTGCACTGGTAATGCTAGTACAATCTGTGATATGAAGTCATGGGATTTGTAGAAGAGGGAGGGGTGCCTTGCTGCCACGTACCCTGTATGTACCCTGGACATGATGCAGGTAGGAGTCATGATGGTGATGTGTGGTGATGATGTGATGTGTGGTGATGTGAGAAATGTGGGGGGTTAAATGGGTGGTATGGATACGACAGAGCAGAAGATTATGAAATGACCAGGGTAAAATAGATGCTACCTAACAAGAATAAGGAAACATGTTCAATGCAGTATAATGAACCATGTGAGGAAATATATTTGGCACACCTGACCCATGTTTACACATGTACGTACGCATGCACATACATGTATTGCCCCTAGGTGATGTGACATACAAGTGAGATACATGAAGGTGATGGGACATACATGAAGGTGATGTGACATACATGAAGGTGATGTTGCATACATGAAGGTGATGTTGCATACATGAAGGTGATGTTGCATACATGAAGGTGATGTTGCATACATGAAGGTGATGTTGCATACATGAAGGTGATGTTGCATACATGAAGGTGATGTTGCATACATGAAGGTGATGTGACATACATGAAGGTGATGTGACATACATGAAGGTGATGTTGCATACATGAAGGTGATGTTGCATACATGAAGGTGATGTGACATACATGAAGGTGATGTTGCATACATGAAGGTGATGTTGCATACGTGAAGGTGATGTGACATACATAAAGGTGATGTGACATACATGAAGGTGATGTGACATACATGAAGGTGATGTGACATAAATGAAGGTGATGATGCATACATGAAGGTGATGTTGCATACATGAAGGTGATGTGACATACATGAAGGTGATGTTGCATACATGAAGGTGATGTTGCATACATGAAGGTGATGTTGCATACATGAAGGTGATGTTGCATACATGAAGGTGATGTTGCATACATGAAGGTGATGTGACATACATGAAGGTGATGTGACATACATGAAGGTGATGTTGCATGCATGAAGGTGATGTTGCATACATGAAGGTGATGTGACATACATGAAGGTGATGTTGCATACATGAAGGTGATGTTGCATACGTGAAGGTGATGTGACATACATGAAGGTGATGTGACATACATGAAGGTGATGTGACATACATGAAGGTGATGTGACATAAATGAAGGTGATGATGCATACATGAAGGTGATGTTGCATACATGAAGGTGATGTGACATACATGAAGGTGATGTTGCATACATGAAGGTGATGTGACATACATGAAGGTGATGTTGCATACATGAAGGTGATGTTGCATACATGAAGGTGATGTGACATACATGAAGGTGATGTTGCATACATGAAGGTGATGTGACATACATGAAGGTGATGTTGCATACATGAAGGTGATGTGACATACATGAAGGTGATGTTGCATACATGAAGGTGACGTTGCATACATGAAGGTGATGTGACATACATGAAGGTGATGTGACATACATGAAGGTGATGTTGCATACATGAAGGTGATGTTGCATACATGAAGGTGATGTTGCATACATGAAGGTGATGTTGCATACATGAAGGTGATGTGACATACAGGAAGGTGATGTTGCATACATGAAGGTGATGTTGCATACATGAAGGTGATGTGACATAAATGAAGGTGATGTCGCATACATGAAGGTGATGTTGCATACATGAAGGTGATGTTGCATACATGAAGGTGATGTGGCATACATGAAGGTGATGTTGCATACATGAAGGTGATGTGACATACATGAAGGTGATGTGACATACATGAAGGTGATGTTGCATACATGAAGGTGATGTTGCATACATGAAGGTGATGTTGCATACATGAAGGTGATGTGACATACATGAAGGTGATGTTGCATACATGAAGGCGATGTCGCATACAGGAAGGTGATGTTGCATACATGAAGGTGATGTGACATACATGAAGGTGATGTGACATACATGAAGGGGATGTTGCATACATGAAGGCGATGCGACATACATGAAGGTGATGTGACATACATGAAGGTGATGTTGCATACATGAAGGTGATGTTGCATACATGAAGGTGATGTGACATACATGAAGGGGATGTTGCATACATGAAGGCGATGCGACATACATGAAGGTGATGTGACATACATGAAGGTGATGTTGCATACATGAAGGTGATGTTGCATACATGAAGGTGACGTTGCATACATGAAGGTGATGTTGCATACAAGAAGGTGATGTTGCATACATGAAGTTGATGTGACATACAAGTGAGATACATGAAGGTGATGTGACACACATGAAGGTGATGTTGCATACATGAAGGTGATGTGACATACATGAAGGTGATGGGACATACATGAAGGTGATGTTGCATACATGAAGGTGATGTAACATACATGAAGGTGATGTGACATACATGAAGGTGATGTTGCATAAATGAAGGTGATGTGACATACATGAAGGTGATGTTGCATACATGAAGGTGACGTTGCATACATGAAGGTGATGTGACAAACATGAAGGTGATGTGACATACATGAAGGTGATGTTGCATAAATGAAGGTGATGTGACATACATGAAGGTGATGTTGCATACATGAAGGTGACGTTGCATACATGAAGGTGATGTAGCATACATGAAGGTGATGTTGCATACATGAAGGTGATGTTGCATACATGAAGGTGATGTGACATACAAGTGACATACATGAAGGTGATGTGACATACATGAAGGTGATGGGACAAGGTGATGTTGCATACATGAAGGTGATGTGATATACATGAAGGTGATGTGACATACATGAAGGTGATGTGACATACATGAAGGTGATGTTGCATACATGAAGGTGATGTGACATACATGAAGGTGGTGTGATATACATGAAGGTGATGTTGCATACATGAAGGTGATGTGGGGTCATTGTGATGATGTGGTGATGTGGGGTGTGGTGTTATGTTGACAAGTGGGGTCATGTGATGATGTGATGTGTGGTGATGACGTGGATAATGTGGGGGTTAAATGGGTGGCATGTGATAAGACTCAGCAGAAGGTTATGGAAGTGAATGTATTGACCATGGGGTTAATTAAAATAGATGCTAGCTTACAAGAACAAGGAGTTCATTGCAGGTGGCTGGACATCTGGTAGCAATCACACTCACTGGATCATAAATCAGATGCTAAGCCATCAACTAACAGCTCTCCTACCCTACCTCCTCTAGTGAGCCATGTAAGGAAATAGCTTCAAAAGATACAAAGAAGTGATCAAGAACGTTACTTTGGGTGTGGCAAATAAGTTCACCTGACACCTTAGGCTGAATGCACTACATGCACTTCGAGGCACTATCAATGAAAGGACGTTTCTAGAAAGCAGTGACAATAGCTGCTCAGCTGGCCGCCCCTTAATGCCTGCTAATGTAATGGCTGCCCTTGTGATGTGCTGCTAGTGGTGAATTTTTTATTTGTGGATCCATCTTATACTATTACAACAGGAAACCCCACATGTACACAATACATGTGTACATACATGTGCAAATACACGTTTTTGCCCCTCCATTCATTCTATTTCATCTCCCGCTTCTCTTACTTCTCCTACCTCTTAGCAAGAGATGGGAGGAGTGAGGGGAGCAAGAGATGGGAGGAGTGAGGGAAGCAAGAGATGGGAGGAGTGAGGGGAGCAAGAGATGGGAGGAGTGAGGGAAGCAAGAGATGGGAGGAGTGAGGGGAGCAAGAGATGGGAGGAGTGAGGGGAGCAAGAGATGGGAGGAGTGAGTGAGGGGAGCAAGAGATGGGAGGACTGAGGGGAGCAAGAGATGGGAGGAGTGAGGGGAGCAAGAGATGGGAGGAGTGAGGGCAGCAAGAGATGGAAGGAGTGAGGGGAGCAAGGGATGGGAGGACTGAGTGAGGGGAGCAAGAGATGGGAGGACTGAGTGAGGGGAGCAAGAGATGGGAGGACTGAGGGGAGCAAGAGATGGGAGGAGTGAGGGGAGCAAGAGATGGGAGGAGTGAGGGCAGCAAGAGATGAAAGGAGTGAGGGGAGCAAGGGATGGGAGGAGTGAGGGGAGCAAGAGATGGGAGGAGTAGGGGAGCAAGGGATGGGAGGAGTGAGGGGAGCAAGAGATGGGAGGAGTGAGGGGAGCAAGAGATGGGAGGAGTGAGGGGAGCAAGAGATGGGAGGAGTGAGGGGAGCAAGAGATGGGAGGAGTGAGGGGAGCAAGAGATGGGAGGAGTGAGGGGAGCAAGAGATGGGAGGAGTGAGGGGAGCAAGAGATGGGAGGAGTGAGGGGAGCAAGAGATGGTAGGAGTGAGGGGAGCAAGAGATGGGAGGAGTGAGGGGAGCAAGAGATGGGAGGAGTGAGGGGAGCAAGAGATGGGAGGAGTGACATGTGGGGAAGCAAGAGATGGGAGAGCAAGCAATCTTCCCCATTGTGAAGTGTTGTAGGTATGATTAAGATGATGTGGCATAGAAGGTGATGCTGCACGTATGTGCAACTGGAACTCATACTCCTCCCCAGCCATCACCTATATTTAGCATGCACATTAATAGAAAACTGGAGATATTAACAATGACGGAGAGATTGAGACGCCATATTGCCCCACCCTCACCCTGGTTGATTTAGATGCAAAGGATAAATTGAGTTAGCGGTGTCCATTGTCTTAACAATCACCAAATGTATGAAAATAGTAATGCATGTGACATGAGTACCCTATACATACATTACGTACACACAGGGTAATGAGCCATTAGTACCCTGTACATATCACAGGGCCATGACCCTGTGTGTACATACGTACAGGGTACTCATGGCACATGACCCTGTGTGTACATACGTACAGGGTACTCGTGGCACATGACCCTGTGTGTACATACGTACAGGGTACTCGTGGCACATGACCCTGTGTGTACATACGTACAGGGTACTCGTGGCACATGACCCTGTGTGTACATACGTACAGGGTACTCGTGGCACATGACCCTGTGTATACATACGTACAGGGTACTCGTGGCACATGACCCTGTGTGTACATACGTACAGGGTACTCGTGGCACATGACCCTGTGTGTACATACGTACAGGGTACTCGTGGCACATGACCCTGTGTGTACATACGTACAGGGTACTCGTGGCACATGACCCTGTGTGTACATACGTACAGGGTACTCGTGGCACATGACCCTGTGTGTACATACGTACAGGGTACTCGGGGCACATGACCCTGTGTGTACATACGTACAGGGTACTCGTGGCACATGACCCTGTGTGTACATACGTACAGGGTACTCGTGGCACATGACCCTGTGTGTACATACGTACAGGGTACTCGTGGCACATGACCCTGTGTGTACATTCGTACAGGGTACTCGTGGCACATGACCCTGTGTGTACATTCGTACAGGGTACTCGTGGCACATGACCCTGTGTGTACATACGTACAGGGTACTCGTGGCACATGACCCTGTGTGTACATACGTACAGGGTACTCATGTCACATGGCCTGCTTCAATCCAACGTTTACCTGTGAATCTAATCAGCTACCTTGAACACTAAAATGAGCTGATAGTTGCCAAATGAGAACCAATTTGACGTACCATGGATTTTAATTAAACCCAAGGTCTATACTTACACCTTGTAACCTGATCTACCCATTTAACTCCCACATCACTCACATCATCACCATGACCCACAACCATATTATTTACATAGGGTGCATTTACTCTAGATGCTACCTAACAAGAACAAGGAGTTCATTGCTGGTGGCTGGACATCTGGTAGCAATCACACTCACTGGATCATAAATCAGATGCTAAGCCATCAACCAACAGCTCTCCTACCCTACCTCCTCTAATGAGCCATGTAAGGAAATAGCTTCAAAAGATACAAAGAAGTGATCAAGAACGTTACTTTGGGTGTGGCAAATAAGTTCACTTGACACCTTAGGCTGAATGCACTACATGCATTTCGAGGCACCATCAACTAGCTGCCTGAATGGCTGTTTCTAGAGAGCAGTGACAATAGCTGCTCAGCTGGCCGCCCCTTAATGCCTGCTAATGTAATGGCTGCCCTTGTGATGTGCTGCTAGTGGTGAATTATTATTATTATTATTATTATTATTATTATTATTATTATTATTATTATTATTATTATTATGTGAAGCTGGAAGTGGGTTGAGCCATGACAACCGTCGCACTAGGCCAGCTGACATTTTGGTTCCCAACTGGTTCTGCAGCAGACCAGCAGCCCTAGACCTCACTGTGATTTCACCGCTTAACTCAAATGTCATTGCCGAAGCGGGATTCACAGGGGGGTCAGCAGCTGCATCTGCTGAAGTCCGAAAGCACTTTGAAAACGATCCAAAGTGTGAGGAACTTGGATGGATCTGTGTGCCCTTAGCAGTGGAAGCCTATGGTGCATGGGGCATAGAAGCACAACGGACCATCTCACGTTTGGCCCGCAGGCTCTGCATCAAAGCCAACCAAACAATGACCAGAGTTATTTCAAATCTATATGGTCGTCTGAACATGTCCCTAATTAAGGCTAACTCAAGAGCGATGTTGAGTAGAAGTGCATTGTAGATTTAGATGTGTGGTGTATACATGTATAATTGTATACAAATTTTTTGTTTAATTATTATTATTATTATTAAATTATTATTATTATTTGTAGAACTCTGAATGTAGAATTGATGTATTCACTTCTACCACAACAGGAAAATCACATATGATGTATACATGTGTAGGTATACAGTATGGGAGGAGTGAGGGGAGCAAGAGATGGGAGGAGTGAGGGGAGCAAGAGATGGGAGGAGTGAGGGGAGCAAGAGATGGGAGGAGTGAGGGGAGCAAGAGATGGGAGGAGTGAGGGGAGCAAGAGATGGGAGGAGTGAGGGGAGCAAGAGATGGGAGGAGTGAGGGGAGCAAGAGATGGGAGGAGTGAGGGGAGCAAGAGATGGGAGGAGTGAGGGGAGCAAGAGATGGGAGGAGTGAGGGGAGCAAGAGATGGGAGGAGTGAGGGGAGCAAGAGATGGGAGGAGTGAGGGGAGCAAGAGATGGTAGGAGTGAGGGGAGCAAGAGATGGGAGGAGTGAGGGGAGCAAGAGATGGGAGGAGTGAGGGAGCAAGAGATGGGAGGAGTGAGGGGTTCAAGAGATGGGAGGAGTGAGGGAAGCAAGAGATGGGAGGAGTGAGGGAGCAAGAGATGGGAGGAGTGAGGGGTTCAAGAGATGGGAGGAGTGAGGGGAGCAAGAGATGGGAGGAGTGAGGGGAGCAAGAGATGGGAGGAGTGAGGGGAGCAAGAGATGGGAGGAGTGAGGGGAGCAAGGGATGGGAGGAGTGAGGGGAGCAAGAGATGGGAGGAGTGAGGGGAGCAAGAGATGGGAGGAGTGAGGGGAGCAAGAGATGGGAGAAGTGAGGGGAGCAAGAGATGGTAGGAGTGAGGGGAGCAAGAGATGGGAGGAGTGAGGGGAGCAAGAGAGGGAGGAGTGAGGGAGCAAGAGATGGGAGGAGTGAGGGGAGCAAGAGATGGGAGGAGTGAGGGGAGCAAGAGATGGGAGGAGTGAGGGAAGCAAGAGATGGTAGGAGTGAGGGGAGCAAGAGATGGGAGGAGTGAGGGGAGCAAGGGATGGGAGGAGTGAGGGGAGCAAGAGATGGGAGGAGTGAGGGGAGCAAGAGATGGGAGGAGTGAGGGGAGCAAGAGATGGGAGGAGTGAGGGGAGCAAGAGATGGGAGGAGTGAGGGGAGCAAGAGGGGAGGAGTGAGGGGAGCAAGAGATGGGAGGAGTGAGGGGAGCAAGAGATGGGAGGAGTGAGGGGAGCAAGAGATGGGAGGAGTGAGGGGAGCAAGAGATGGGAGAAGTGAGGGGAGCAAGAGATGGTAGGAGTGAGGGGAGCAAGAGATGGGAGGAGTGAGGAGAGCAAGAGATGGGAGGAGTGAGGGGAGCAAGAGATGATAGGAGTGAGGGGAGCAAGAGATGGGAGGAGTGAGGGGAGCAAGAGATGGGAGGAGTGAGCGAGGAGATGGGAGGAGTGAGGGGAGCAAGGGATGGGAGGAGTGAGGGGAGCAAGAGATGGGAGGAGTGAGGGGAGCAAGAGATGGTAGGAGTGAGGGGAGCAAGAGATAGGAGGAGTGAGGGAGCAAGAGATGGGAAGAGTGAGGGGAGCAAGAGATGGGAGGAGTGAGGGGAGCAAGAGATGGGAGGAGTGAGGGAAGCAAGAGATGGGAGGAGTGAGGGGAGCAAGAGATGGGAGGAGTGAGGGGAGCAAGGGATGGGAGGAGTGAGGGGAGCAAGAGATGGGAGGAGTGAGGGGAGCAAGAGATGGGAGGAGTGAGAGGAGCAAGAGATGGGAGGAGTGAGGGGAGCAAGAGATGGGAGGAGTGAGGGGAGCAAGAGATGGGAGGAGTGAGGGGAGCAAGAGATGGGAGGAGTGAGGGGAGCAAGAGATGGGAGGAGTGAGAGGAGCAAGAGATGGGAGGAGTGAGGGGAGCAAGAGATGGGAGGAGTGAGGGGAGCAAGAGATGGGAGGAGTTAGGGGAGCAAGAGATGGGAGGAGTGAGGGGAGCAAGAGATGGGAGGAGTGAGGGGAGCAAGAGATGGGAGAAGTGAGGGAGCAAGAGATGGGAGGAGTGAGGGGAGCAAGAGTTGGGAGGAGTGAGTGAGGGGAGCAAGAGATGGGAGGAGTGAGTGAGGGGAACAAGAATAATGGGTGGAAGGGAAGAGAAAACATAGAGTGAGATAGGGTGAGAGGGATGTCCTGAAGAAGGGCCAGAGGGATCCGTCTCTTGGTGCATGCCTGCCATATAAGGTAGGAAGTCGTACGTACCTGCAAAGTGTATCTTTTTTTAGTCTTATGAATGGAATAAATGCACATGGATGTACACACCACTAGATTAGCATAGAAACAAGCTTAGCGAAAATATATTTCAAGGTTTGAAAAGCTGTGTATAGTGGTTACTCAGGACACACTGAAAAAATGACTATGCGTAAATATTGTTAAATTGACTATACGTAAGTATTGTTAAATACAAAGGGCCCACCGAACTAAATTAGTTGCAGCATTTTTTTTTAAAGCAACCTACTCTAGTGAGGATGTGTTTGTATACAACCACTTTTACCTCCCACCTCCCATCTCTTGCTCCCCTCACTCCTCCCATCTCTTGCTCCGCTCACTCCTCCCATCTCTTGCTCCCCTCACTCCTCCCATCTCTTGCTCCCCTCACTCCTCCCATCTCTTGCTCCCCTCACTCCTCCCATCTCTTGCTCCCCTCACTCCTCCCATCTCTTGCTCCCCTCACTCCTCCCATCTCTTGCTCCCCTCACTCCTCCCATCTCTTGCTCCCCTCACTCCTCCCATCTCTTGCTCCCCTCACTCCTCCCATCTCTTGCTCCCCTCACTCCTCCCATCTCTTGCTCCCCTCACTCCTCCCATCTCTTGCTCCCCTCACTCCTCCCATCTCTTGCTCCCCTCACTCCTCCCATCTCTTGCTCCCCTCACTCCTCCCATCTCTTGCTCCCCTCACTCCTCCCATCTCTTGCTCCCCTCACTCCTCCCATCTCTTGCTCCCCTCACTCCTCCCATCTCTTGCTCCCCTCACTCCTTCCATCTCTTGCTCCCTCACTCCTCCCATCTCTTGCTCCCCTCACTCCTCCCATCTCTTGCTCCCCTCACTCCTACCATCTCTTGCTCCCCTCACTCCTCCCATCTCTTGCTCCCCTCACTCCTCCCATCTCTTGCTCCCCTCACTCCTCCCATCTCTTGCTCCCCTCACTCCTCCCATCTCTTGCTCCCCTCACTCCTCCCATCTCTTGCTCCCCTCACTCCTCCCATCTCTTGCTCCCCTCACTCAGTCCTCCCATCTCTTGCTCCCCTCACTCCTCCCATCTCTTGCTCCCCTCACTCCTCCCATCTCTTGCTCCCCTCACTCCTACCATCTCTTGCTCCCCTCATGCCCCACAAACCTTTGCCCCTTCCTCTCCTACCAGCTCACCTCTGATAGATAATCGTCTTCCTCTCCATTGTGGACGACACAAGTACAGAATAATGGAAGTAACTGATTTCTTGGGTATGAGAAGAACTTCATGGATAAAGAACCTTAGGGGTTAAAATTGTGTAGGACCTTAGTGGTTCAAAGTGTGTAGGACCATTGGGCCACGATGGCCTCTCACATAATTGACAGTTGCCATGAAGCACCATAATGTTGTCATGGCACATTACACAGATGGCTTGTTCCTTGCTCCCCTCCTCCCTCCCCACTCCCCTCCCCTCCCCTCCCCTCCCCTCCCCTCCACTCCAAACCTTAGATTTCTGAAATAGCCATTACTCTAAAGTTTCTTGTTACATACAGTTCCTGTACTGCTATTACTTTCTGGAAGAACTCAGTACACCTCACCAGCACAACCTACCTGCACCAGCATAACCTACCTCCACCTCACCAGCACAACCTACCTCCACCTCACCAGTACAACCTACCTCCACCTCACCAGCACAACCTACCTCCACCTCACCAGCACAACCTACCTCCACCTCACCAGCACAACCTACCTCCACCTCACCAGCACAACCTACCTCCACCTCACCAGCACAACCTACCTCCACCTCACCAGCACAACCTATCCCCACCTCACCAGCACAACCTACCCCCACCTCACCAGCACAACCTACCCCCACCTCACCAGCACAACCTACCTCCACCTCACCAGTACAACCTACCTCCACCTCACCAGCACAACCTACCTCCACCTCACCAGCACAACCTACCCCCACCTCACCAGCACAACCTACCACCATTAACGTATACATATGTACCATAGCTTCAACCTACCACTACATCACCCCTACCACCATACACCACCCTACATCACGCTGGCAGTGGAAGGTGGCAGTTGAAGGAGAGATAGGAGGGTGGAAGTTGAAGGAGAGGTGGGAGGGTGGAAGTTGAAGGAGAGGTGGGAGGGTGGAAGTTGAAGGAGAGGTGGGAAGGTGGAAGTTGAAGGAGAGGTGGGAGGATGGAAATTGAAGGAGAGGTGGGAGGGTGGAAGTTGAAGGAGAGGTGGGAGGGTGGAAGTTGAAGGAGAGGTGGGAGGGTGGAAGTTGAAGGAGAGGTGGGAAGGTGGAGAAGTTGAAGGAGATTTGCATGTATATGATATAAAGAATATTGCGATAAGAGCCAATGAGGGCTAGCAGAGGGCTAAATGTTGGACGGGGAAAGGCAAGAGAGGACAAGTGAGAATGGACTGATGAATGGAAGGCTGGGTTAGATGCAGGTGTGGGTGTGCACTAGATGGAGTGTACATATGATAACAGATAGGGAAGGGAAGAAAGAAGAGAGAGATAAAGATGTACCATAGAAGTGAGGTGTACCAAACAAGTGAGAGTTCTAAAGATGTACTGTAGAAGGGCAAGAGGAATACATTATGCAATATGCCAAGTATGGCGAGGGGAATGCTACATCACTTTATGATGGGCGTGTGAATGGAATAAACAGCTACATGAGTAGTGTGACCTAGTACACACCATTAGAAGCAAAGAGTGGCTAGTGAAAAGGTGGTTACAACATTTCAAGGACTTTTAAAAGCCTACTAATGGTTACATAGAAACAGACTACATGCTGCTAAGTCCCCACCCAACCATACAAGACAATGAGCTGCACTATTCTGAAAAGAAACTTACTTTGGTGTGGGATTATCAATATATAAAATAAGCATCATGACACAGGTGACAACATGATAGAGGTGACATCATGACCCAGGTGACATCATGACCCAGGTGACATCATGATACAGGTGACATCATGACCCAGGTGACATCATGACCCAGGTGACATCATGATACAGGTGACATCATGACCCAGGTGACATCATGACCCAGGTGACATCACGATACAGGTGACATCATGACCCAGGTGACATCATGACACAGGTGACATAATGACCCAGGTGACATCATGATACAGGTGACATCATGATACAGGCGACATCATGACACAGGTGACATCATCATCATGATACAGGTGACATCATGACACAGATGACATCATGATACAGGTAAGTATCAAACAAGGGTGAGCGTCATGACGAGACATTTCCGGAACCATTTGCATTTCTTGAAATCTTTTCATAAACATGTAATCATAATAACTTAACACGGTATATGTATAATTATAGATATATTATTATACATATTAAATCATAATAATTACACGATGTGCAGGGCCATCATGGAAATCTGTTTGTGACTACTAAACATTTAGTAATAATAACTTAGATGCACACAGCTAAGTTCAGCAGGTCTGGTTCTTGCAGATTTTTGTGCTCCTGCCTCCATGCCCCATGCAACATGACCAGAATAACAATATTTGTGTTCATCGACTGTGCACAATACTAGCACGTACAAACACCACAACTTGCCTAACCTACTAACTGAACCAAACAAACAACACGCGCAAGCAACATAACAACCTGTGCCTACATGTGGCCTGTGCCTACATGTGGCCTGTGCCTACATGTGGCCTGTGCCTACATGTGGCCTGTGCCTACATGTGGCCTGTGCCTACATGTGGCCTGTGCCTACATGTGGCCTGTGCCTACATGTGGCCTGTGCCTACATGTGGCCTGTGCCTACATGTGGCCTGTGCCTACATGTGGCCTGTGCCTACATGTGGCGTGTGCCTACATGTGGCCTGTGCCTACATGTGGCCTGTGCCTACATGTGGCCTGTGCATAGATGTGGCAGGGGCCATGTGTGTGCTATTTAGAGGAGGTGGGCACACACCTTCCTCAGGGGAACAAACTTTGACTGCGGAAAAACCTCATTAGAAGAAAAATCGTGCAGAAGAGAAAGGCCCCCAACACATCCTGCCATTAGGTCCAGTGACTGCACTTCAGCCTATCTGAGTAGTGCTGGTCAAGGAAAAAGCCCCTGTGGCAACGGAACACAACACGACACACACAGTACAAAGCAACATGCACAATCTCTTAGACTGGCTTTCAACTCTCTCATCCTACCCTTATACCCTCCACCACACGACAGCATGTGACCAATCTCCATCCTCCAGTAATATGCAGCTAATTTTCTGTCTAATTCATTCCATTCAACCACAGAAATAGTATTGTTACAACCTGTTGGCATAACATTTGACACCTTCAAAAAGTGCGATAAACACTTCTAAATCTCCATGACAAAAAAGCTTACCAATACTATGGCCCCAAAAGCATCAGATGGGGCCATAGTGCCAGCAGTACCTGATAGGGCCCACTGTCACCACACACACACAAACACACACACACATACACACATATGCACACACACATACACACACACATATACACACATATGCACACATACACACACATGCACACACACATACACACATACATGTACACGTCTACACTACACACACAAACTTGCACACACACAATCATATACATGTACACCATGTATGAACATTGCATTTATACCAAGAATCAACACTCCATGCAAAACAGAGAAAGTGAAAACATAACTGTCAACAACTTTTGTACTGTCACTATTCTATTGTTACTGATAACCGTGTATTCACTTGTGTTTTACTCATGAAGAAGGGGTTCCATCTGCTCCAATGTCAGCAAAATACACACTCACCTAATGGAAGACGTTCTACACATGCAGGAGGTGTGGTCACAACAGAAACTTCAACTGTGACAGGAACGGTATAAACATTTCCTCTTACTTCATGCTCTTTGCTTCTCATAACAGACCACTACTCACACCTAACGCACCAATTTGTTGGCATTAATTGGAAGTAATTATCTATTGAACTAGCAAACTAGCAGTACATGTAGCTTAAGTAATAAACCAAAAAAGTCCCTTCATCCTTAAACCTACCACTGAAGTAAAGCTCCGCCCACCCAACTAGTACCCATCCACTAATACTACCCTCATACCCTCACTAAGGACACCTCACATGCACACTAAGTAGACACCCTCACATGCACACATGTATAGACACCCTCACATGCACACTAAGTATAGATCCCCTCACATGCCAGGGGCGGATACGGGGGGGGGGGGGGGGGGGGGGTTGGGGGTTGCAACCCCCCTTTTGTCCAAATTCCCTTTTTTTTTTTTTTTTTTTTTTGCACGCAGTTTTAGGGTTTTTTTTTGGGGTTTACAACCCCCTCTTTAGTCCAAAAACCTTGTTTTTCGCACACACACGGACAGCACCCCCCCCCCGCTCGTTTAATCGGCTGAAAATGGACAGCACCCCCCCCCCTCCCCCGCTCGTAGAATCGGCCGAAAGCGGACAGCACCCCCCCCCCCCCCCGCTCGTCTTATTATTCATTAACAACCCCCCTTGTCTGAAATCCTGTATCCACCCCTGCATGCACACATGTATAGACACCCTCACATGCACACTAAGTATAGACACCCTCACATGCACATTAAGTATAGACACCCTCACATGCACAAAGTATACACCCTTCCATACCCTCACACACAAGTAAACTCTCCTAAGTGGGATTTACAAAATCATTGCCTCCAGAGCTCCCATGAGCAAACTGGCCCACACTGATGACTTACACCCACCAGCCCAATAGCTGGCCCACACTCATGACTTGCACCCACCAGCCCAATAGCTGGCCCACACTCATGACTTGCACCCACCAGCCCAATAGCTGGCCCACACTCATGACTTGCACCCACCAGCCCAATAGCTGGCCCACACTCATGACTTGCACCCACCAGCCCAATAGCTGGCCCACACTCATGACTTGCACCCACCAGCCCAATAGCTGGCCCACACTCATGACTTGCACCCACCAGCCCAATAGCTGGCCCACACTCATGACTTACACCCACCAGCCCAATAGCTGGCCCACACTCATGACTTGCACCCACCAGCCCAATAGCTGGCCCACACTCATGACTTACACCCACCAGCCCAATAGCTGGCCCACACTCACGACTTCCAGGCAACCTCTTTTTTTTTTGCTCACTACCTGTCTTAATAATGGGATTTTGTGGTTAAATAACTTCAAGAATGATGGTGTGGGAGTTTTTGCTTCTGGTAGAGCAATTAGTCATGTAGATCAGAAAATGGGACCTTCAGTAGTGTAGAGCCTTCAGTACATGTAGGAGGCACCCTGCAGCTGAAATTCATTTTAACTCACTTGCTGTTTTTTAAAGAGTGAGATGATGCATGTTTGCCTTTTCAAAAGGCTTCAACTGCCACCACAAAATGCAAGCAGAACTCACTCCCCTTGTTTACTTATGACCTGTTATGACAACCTATGATTGGGTATATCCCTGCTGTGTGTGTTAGCCACAAGTTTAACACAACAAAATTCAATTTACTGCAATTTACTGCCATTTAGATGTACCTATATAAACAGATGCCTTAGGAGTTTGATGGGGGAGGAGGTGAGTGGTGTGAACTTCAACCATGAAAAACACAACATGATAACACAAAGGGATATGGGTTTGTTTATCTTGTACGTGTTAGGTTTACCTAAAACACAAATGTAAGATTATTTTAAGAGCTTGATGAAAAGGTTGAATATTAAAGCACACACAAAATATACCACAAGTACAACATTGCCACCACAGCCCTGTACTATGTACACCAGATACCCTACTCCAGCTTCCCTTCTACCCCTCCTCCCTCTCACCAGCTACCCCTCCTCCCTCTCACCAGCTACCCCTCCTCCCTCTCACCAGCTACCCCTCCTCCCTCTCACCAGCTACCCCTCCTCCCTCACCAACTTCCCATCCTCCCTCACCAACTTCCCCTCCTCCCTCTCACCAGCTACCCCTCCTCCCTCTCACCAGCTACTCCTCCTCCCTCTCACCAGCTACCCCTCCTCCCTCTCACCAGCTACTCCTCCTCCCTCTCACCAGCTACCCCTCCTCCCTTTCACCAGCTACCCCTCCTCCCTCTCACCAGCTACCCCACCAGCTCCCATACCACCTAGGCACCACACCAGCATGTATACACAATGCCATTGTGTCCTACTGATTACCATTTTATCAGTATGACGTATGATGCAACAGCAGATCTATTCAAAGGTAAACTACACACACCTTCAAAAATTGCTTCAAAAATAATATAATATAATACCGTACACAATACTGTAAATAAACGACTAGTATTCTCAAATGTTCAAGTCCAAATTACTAATATGCTATCAAACTTAAAAGGGTTAGCACAACTAGCTACAAGGAGGCTGCACATGTGTTCCTTGCCTCCCCTCCCATCCCCACTCCAGCACACATCCACCTTCAGAATTCCAATCTTGCTAATTTGTGCGTCCACACAACCGCAGACCTTCCATGCAGATCAGTTGAAATCGCACCTTGCATGTTGATGCAAGGTGCCACTATAGTATAGAGAGGGAGAAACGATATTTTAATATGAAACACAACAACAAGATAGTGGTGCCAAGTGTGTGCACACATGTACATGTGGATGCACGCCAACTGTAGGCGGCCCGGGAACACACTATGTCTACATGAGTTGGCACGGATGATTAATCTCCATGCACAGTGGTTGAGTGATCATAATATACAACTGGTAATCTGATCTAACCTGTCCTACTGCTTCCAGCAATGTTATAGTATTTCAAAGACCTTATGAATGCCCCCCCAATACTCACAAGAGTTTCTTGGAACATATAATAAAATTAAATCATAGAAATGCTTCCATTCAACAATGCAATTAAAGGAGGGACCACCCCCATCATGGATGCATCATGGGTGCTAGGGACCACACCCCATCATGGGTGCATCATGGGTGCTAGGGACCACACCCCATCATGGGTGCTAGGGACCACACCCCATCATGGGTGCTAGGGACCACACCCCATCATGGGTGCTAGGGACCACACCCCATCATGGGTGCTAGGGACCACACCCCATCATGGGTGCTAGGGACCACCCCCATTATGGGTGCTAGGGACCACACCCCATCATGGGTGCTAGGGACCACACCCATCATGGGTGCTAGGGACCACCCCCATCATGGGTGCTAGGGACCACCCCCATCATGGGTGCTAGGGACCACACCCCATCATGGGTGCTAGGGACCACACCCCATCATGGGTGCTAGGGACCACACCCCATCATGGGTGCTAGGGACCACACCCCATCATAGGTGCTAGGGACCACCCCCATTATGGGTGCTAGGGACCACACCCCATCATGGGTGCTAGGGACCACCCCCATCATGGGTGCTAGGGACCACAACCCTATCATGGGTGCTAGGGACCACCCCCATCATGGGTGCTAGGGACCACCTCCATCATGGGTGCTAGGGACCACCTCCATCATGGGTGCTAGGGACCACACCCCATCATGGGTGCTAGGGACCACACCCCTATCATGGGTGCTAGGGACCACCCCCATCATGGGTGCTAGGGACCACCCCCATCATGGGTGCTAGGGACCACCTCCATCATGGGTGCTAGGGACCACACCCCATCATGGGTGCTAGGGACCACACCCCATCATGGGTGCTAGGGACCACACCCCATCATGGGTGCTAGGGACCACCCCCATGTCCTAAGGTCCACTCCTCTTGGGTTCAAAGGTCCACCAAGGTGATAGAAATGTGGAGGGAGGAGGGAGAAGTGAGGGAAGGTCGGGAGGTAAAGTGGTAGAAAGTTGGAGGAGGGAAGGAGATATATATAAGTGGAGGGAGGGAGGGAGGGGGAGGGAGGGAGGGGGAGGGAGGGGGGGGGGAGGGAGGGAGGGAGGGAGGGAGGGAGGGAGGGAGGGATATACATGTAAGATAATAGAAAAGTGAGGGAAGAAACAGAAATGTCACAACATGATTTAAGAATTTGCAACTTTTGAACCAAAACACAGGTAAGTACTTATTAAAACAGCAATGCAAAAGTTAAAAACACCACAGTATCGTGTTTCCCCTCTCCAAATGTTCCCAGTTTCCTGCCAGCACACACAGCCCTATCAAATATCCCACAGCACATGTACAGTATGAGGCACACAGCACATGTATGACGCTGTTCCCAGTTTCCTGCCAGCACACACAGCCCTATCAAATATCCCACAGCACATGTACAGTATGAGGCACACAGCACATGTATGACGCTCACAGCACATAGCACATGTTCACACACACATGCACATGTTCACACACATGCACAAGCAGATTTTTACACACATGCACATAGCACATGTTCACACACACATGCACATTGCCACATTCACGCATACATGTACACTGCACATACACACAAAGGATTACCGCTGTAAGTTTACTGGTTACTCACGTTTCTGCAGTGACATTTACTTCAACAAGTAATGATTAAAAACCATTACAATTGTCCAGTGGTTGTGTACAGTGTATTTGTGCACACACTTGCATGTGTGGTACACCTATGTGAATGTGTGGTGTGTGATTGTGTGGTATGTTGGCTTGGACATATTAGTAAGCTAACATCCCAAATCCCATGTTGGTAGTCCAAGAACAAAGGCAACTGCATTAAGCACATCACACACAAGTGGGCCCCCACAACTAACTAGACCTCAGATTGAGTTAGTGAGACCACAGAGATGCTACAAGCACATTCTCTTTCCTCAACCAAATGATACTTCTTCCTCTGACACCCCTGCCATGCCAAATGTCCTCACCATTAATATCCTCCCTTTCTCTCCTCTCCTAGCCCTTCCAACTTTCTCCCCCCCCCCTCCCCCCACCCACACAAATGCACCCCTAAATTCAGCACACATCAGCCACCACTAATGGACTCCTCATACTTGGAACACATTTGGTACAATAAGTCTCCCAAACCACAGAACCAACTGAAAATAATCACTTTCCATTACAAAGAAAAACATTACAAAGTTCTCCAGTTTGAGAACAAAACCTTGTTTCTATGGCATCAAATTCCACTCAATCACACACACACACACACACACACACACACACACACACACACACACACACACACACACACACACACACACACACACCATGTGAAGCTACATATACATGCCTTCAAGACAGGTGCTATAACAAGGCAAAGAGCAGAAGCTGTGATGTTGTACATGTACATGTACAAGATTTGAAGAGGTCCCAGTACAAGACACAAAGGTACACACTCTCCACATAAGGAGTTGATGAACAGTTCCATGTACTTACCACAAGGTGATAAAATGTACATGGACACTCCTGAAATGTGGACACAGACAGGTTTAGATTCCTCAAAAAAAAAAAAAGGAAAAAAAAGACATGTAATTGACTTTGATTATGAACCCCTTGGGTCTGTTTGATTCTGCACCTGTTAATACATGTACTTACCACCCCTTTGCCTCCCCTCCCGCATTCCTACACGTGCTTCTCGTTTTCTTCCCTTCCACATTTGACAACTGCTCTACATGACAAAACCAACCACACTCAGTACAACTTGAGCATGTGCCAAGCACACCTCCGCAAGCAAAGGCCTCTACCCCTCCTCCACGAGGCGCCCTCAATGCTTCATGTTCAATGGGCTTAAGCTAGACAACACAACCTACCCACACTTTTCAAATCTTAAATTCCCTGCTGCCATCCATGCTCAACAATGCAAGTAGCATAGCCACTCAAGGAAGTGTGTGTGTGAGGGGGAGGGTACCACATCAAAGGGTAACACAAGGAAGCAACTTATTATTATTATTCTCCACCATAAAAGATGTTGTAGAAACCACCAAGCACAGCATGAAATGTGCTAAAAAATAATTGCACACATAACACACACACAACACACACATAAACACACACATAACACACAACACACATAACACACACACACAACACACACATAACACACACACACACGTGTACCCACATACATGCACAGAGTGTGATAGGCTACATGGTTGATATCATTCACCCCGCTTTAGTGGTATAATCGTACCAGACACCATAGCAGACACGTTCTGTTTGAGGAAAGGGGGGGGGGGGGGCAACATGTAACTCCCTTACAGTAATTGCTGTTGGATGTATTCCCTTTTAGGCACCATTCGCTGCGTGCTTGTTGCCCTGCTTCATAGCATTTCATAACACAGCCAGTCAGAGCATGACACCAGGTCCATCACCAAACACCCATGCAACACTAAGCAACTCAAGACGTTGTATATGATGGCCCACTGTGGTAGGTACAAGACAGGAACAGGAGTGAATACAATTTACTCTTTGACTGCCAACTGGATTCAATGAGCAATGATATACTTTTAAAAGCACATTTTGAAGAGCAAAATAATAATAATAATCAATACCATAAATGGTCTGAAGCTTGCTTACATGTATACAATGTAACGGCATTCCCTCCTGACACGAGCTGTTCCCCATAAGCCTTCAAATCATGACTAATGGATAAGAATGACTTCCTTAACCTTTGTACCTAAAGATTTTAAACAGGCAAAATTTTGTAGCTAATGTTGGACCCTGTTTCACACTATTAAAGGTGCAAATATCAGCTTCTAATGATCATCTAAAAGCGATGCATGGAGTGCACGACTTCAATATAGCCCTGGTATGTTTACAAATGCTATAAAATCACAAAAAGTCTCAAGGGGACAACAAGAGCACATAAGCCAGACCCCATCACCAGTCCACATCACCAGACCCCACCACCAGACCCCATCACCAGTCCCCATCACCAGACCCCACCACCAGACCCCATCACCAGTCCCCATCACCAGACCCCACCACCAGACCCCATCACCAGTCCCCATCACCAGTCCCCATCACCAGTCCCCGAACATAAGCACTAACATCACACCATCACTAGGACTCAAGGACACATATCAGCCCATACTACCATCAAAGCCTGCCTAAATGCAACACTGTTAGACACAAACCTTCATGCCAAAGCCCAATGTAAATTGGGTATATGTGCAAAAGAAGTGAATCAGTTTTAGTTCCTTATCAGCCTAGTGTACACACCCAACCCTATCAGTATAATATAGCCTATCTACTGTGGTAGATAGGGTCAATACAAATTACATTAGACTACCCAAGATTTTGAGAGTAAATAGATCAAACACAACTGGTTCAGCAAAATCCATACAATTTAATTTTCCAGCAAGCCAACAATGGTGACCCGAGAGTTATGAGCACTTACAATGGATGCACACAAGCAGTGGAATGGTGGGGGCTGCAAGTGAACAACTGTAGCTACAGCAAGTCCTCGTGGCACAAGAATGAACAGTATCTGTTTTTCCAAGTTACAATGGTGAGGCTAAGTAGAGAGCAGTGACAGTATGTGTGGCCTCCCTAACTACCCCTCCATAACTTTTGTAGGCGAAAGACCCCCCCCCCTTCCAAAAAAACGTTTCTGTATATACAAGTTTTTAATCTGAGCATCCCTTAACCCCATACCATAACAACCTTCACTGCCTCACCCAACCAGCTTCACAGCATCCCCTAACCCCATACCTAACTACCTTCACTCCACCACATATCTCATCTAATGATGTTACCATCATCTCCACTTCTCATCTGCACTTTGCCTGATCTAGGCCCTATCACATCAGTATCAAACCTCTGGGTAGTGAGTTAGGGAGGTACAGTAGGGGTGTGATTAGGAGGGTGTGGTTAGGAGGCACAGTGGGTGGCAATAAACCTCTCTGAATTGAGTTGTTGCAGAAATTGAATTTCTTACCAATGAACTTCAAAGGGAAGAATGGATGGCCAGACACTCAAGATCAAAGTCCTGGGAGAGGGATAGTAGGGGTGTGGTTAGGAGGCACAGTAGGGATGTGGTTAGGAGGCACAGTAGGGGTGTGGTTAGGAGAGGCACAGTAGGGGTGTGGTTAGGAGAGGCACAGTAGGGGTGTGGTTAGGAGAGGCACAGTAGGGGTGTGGTTAGGAGGCACAGTAGGGGTGTGGTTAGGAGAGGCACAGTAGGGTGTGGTTAAGAGAGGCACAGTAGGGGTGTGGTTAGGAGAGGCACAGTAGGGGTGTGGTTAGGAGGCACAGTAGGGATGTGGTTAGGAGAGGCACAGTAGGGTGTGGTTAAGAGAGGCACAGTAGGGGTGTGGTTAGGAGGCACAGTAGGGGTGTGGTTAGGAGGCACAGTAGGGGTGTGGTTGGTGTACATGAGGGTGTGCAGAATGCTTAAGAAGGACAACATCATTAGTGGCATTTGAGAGATGCCAGTGGGAAGGCTAATAGTGACATGATAGGTCATGGATATGGTCTGATGGCCTGGCCACTGGCCAGCAGTTTCTAGGGTGCACACACTCACCACACACACACACACACACACACACACACACACACACACACACACACACACACACACACACTTGCACACACACACTCACCACACACATGCACACACACACCAGCACACACGCATGCACACATGCACACACACACACAAACACACACACACACACACACACACACACACACACACACCAGCTGTACAAATAGCTGAAGACAGAACTTGTCAACAGCAACTGAGGACAGAAACTACATAAGTCACAAGACAACATACACACAAGTTAGGCCAATAAGGAAGACAACTACATGAGTCAATGTGAACACAGCAAGTATAAGTGTGTGTGTGTGTGTGTGTGTGTGAGAGAGAGAGAGAGAGAGTGTGTGTTTGTGCCTACATCCACTTCGCAAACAACCAAATAAGCCTTCTTCCCATGACACAACCAGCCCATTTCAAAAACCCTTTCCTACACATCTAGCAAGTGGAGTGATGCTGTAATATTTCTGTAAGCACAAACAAACCTTATGCTTTCCATATTAAAACAGCACACATCACCAACCACACATTCTCTTCTCCCAATGCCTTTAAACCCACACATAGTGCCCTGTGCTGAACTTCCAAATCCTATGGAATCATCCTATGGAATCATCTCCCCCCCCCCCAACTGCATACCCGATCAACAGTCCATGTATTCCCCATGTCTCACCACCACACCATCCCCCTCACTTGTTTCCACATTGACCCTCTTACTGCTAAGAAGTGGCAGTTGCTAAGGTATTGCCAAGCAATTAACAAAAACTAAACATTCCAATTTAGTTCCTGTGGCAAACACACCTTTAGTAGTGTTAAATGGTTTAGCCCTGTTACTCCCTATAAACCACCAGATTCTGTTGCATCAGCTGGATCCATACATTAGCAACCACAGAACAGCTGGTGGGAAGTTTTACAGCTGATATCAGAACAGCTTCTCAAGAGAAGTCATTGGTACAGTACAAGAAGAGGGTGGGTTGGGGTGAGAAGGCATAGAGAAGAGAAGAGAAGGAAGAGGAGGAGGAAGAGGGGGGAAGGAGAGGAGGAGGAATAGGGGGGAAGGAGAGGAGAGAGGAGAGAGAGGAGAAAAGGGAGTGGAGGAGAGTGGTAAAAGATCAAGGAGAGGGAATGAAGGAGAGGAATGAAGGGTGAGGTTAGAGGAGAAAGGAGGGAAGGAGTGGAAGAGAGGAAAGGGTAGGAGTGGAGGAGAGAGGAAGGAGTGGAGGAGAGAGGAAGGAGTGGAGGAGAGAGGAAGGAGTGGAGGAAAGGGTAGGAGTGGAGGAGAGAGGAAGGAGTGGAGGAGAGAGGAAGGAGTGGAGGAGAGAGGAAGGAGTGGAGGAGAGAGGAGTGAGTGGAGGAGAGAGGAGTGAGTGGAGGAGAGAGGAAAGAGTGAGCGGAGGAGAGGAGTGGAGGAGAGAGGAAGGAGTGGAGGAGAGAGGAGTGAGTGGAGGAGAGAGGAAGGAGTGGAGGAGAGAGGAAGGAGTGGAGGAGAGAGGAGTAGATGGAGGAGAGAGGAAGGAGTGGAGGAGAGAGGAAGGAGTGGAGAAGAGAGGAAGGAGTGAGCGAAGGAGAGGAGTGGAGAGAGGAAGGAGTGGAGAAGAGAGGAAGGAGTGGAGAAGAGAGGAAGGAGTGGAGAAGAGAGGAAGGAGTGGAGAAGAGAGGAAGGAGTGAGCGGAGGAGAGGAAGGAGTGGAGGAGAGAGGAAGGAGTGGAGGAGAGAGGAAGGAGTGGAGAAGAGAGGAAGGAGTGGAGAAGAGAGGAAGGAGTGAGCGGAGGAGAGGAAGGAGTGAGCGGAGGAGAGGAAGGAGTGAGCGGAGGAGAGGAAGGAGTGGAGGAGGAAAGGAGTGAGCAGAGGAGAAAAGTGAGTGAAGGATGTGAGGGAGTGAGTGGAGGGGAGTAAGATGAGTGAGTGAGTGAGTGAGTGAGTGAGGGGGGAGGGAGGGAGGGAGGGAGGGAGGGAGGGGGGGAGGGGGGAGGGAGGGAGGGAGGGAGGGAGGGAGGGAGGGAGGGAGGGAGGGAGGGAGGGAGGGAGGGAGGGAGGGAGGGAGGGAGGGAGGGAGGGAGGGAGGGAGGGAGGGAGGGAGGGAGGGAGGGAGGGAGGGAGGGAGGGAGGGAGGGAGGGGAGGAGGAACAGTGGAGACAAGACGAAGAGGAGGATGTGAGGGAGAGAATTGGAGGAAAAGAGAGCGGAGGACAGAAGGAAGGAGGGAGAGTAGGAGACAGCAGGCAAAGAGGAGAGCGGTGAGAATCAACTAGGCAGAGAGAAAAGGAAAGTAAGTAGACCAGAGCAAGGTACTGGAGTGAAGAGGAGAGGAGACATGCAGTGAAAAGGGATGGAATAGGAGAGGAGAGGGATGAGAGTGGATAAGGGGATGATTAGAGTGAAGAATAACAACAAAGAATGAGGAAGAGAGGTAGAAAGAGAAAGTAGCAAGTGGAAAGCAGAAGGAAAGGAATGAAAATGAGGAAGGAAGGGGAAAAGTAGGGGTATGGAAGGGGGAGGGATCTAGTTTAGAGAGATAAAAGAGAAGAGAAAAGGAGAGAGAGAGAGAGAGGGAGGGAGAGAGAGGGAGGGAGAGAGAGGGAGGGAGAGAGAGGGAGGGAGAGGGAGAGAGGGAGGGAGAGAGAGAGGGAGGGAGAGGGAGGGAGGGAGGGAGGGAGAGAGAGAGAGAGAGAGAGAGAGAGAAGAGAGAGCAAGAAGCAGAGACAGCCTACCGTACCCTGTCTTAAATTTATTGTGAATCATGTTCCCCAAGCAAAGAACAGCTGGGTTTACATAAGTCAGGTGTACATAACAAGATAAAAACATCACACATGTATGAAACAACATGATGTATAGTGTGTCACTTATACATGTGCACAGCTTGTACATGTCTATAGTGTTACCGTACTAGAATAACAAATTTATACAGAGACACATGAAGTGGACAATGCATCACGTGATCCTACACACCAACATGACATTACAATCGTCATCAGAGCAAATCGGTACGAATGCACCCGTATGAAATATGCAATATTGTTTCTTACCAGCCGAACTTTCTTCAGAGCATTCGTGGTGCTGCCATCTACAAAACTACAGCGTTAATAGTACATGTGACTTCGCATTTTGGCGCTCAAAATGAGGTAAAAATTATTAATCGCAATTTATTCATAAATATTTATTGATCTCCGGAGCTCCGCGCGCTTATTTTTTGTCGTTGAAGTTTCGCTGCTGTTCACTCGCTGTCGTGCTTACATTGGTTGTTCATTCCCGGGTTCGATGCACGTACTAATTATACTGCTGGTCAGATCCACGTTGTGTGCAAGGCCGCTGGGCGTAATATCGATGTAATGAATTTTAAATTTCTTTTGGTATTAAAGGTATCAGTGGTCCTTTTTAATTTAGGATGGATGGCTTGGCCAAAATGCATCTAATATATCATTTATTAGAGCTGCTTGTGGGGACGAAGTAACTCATGGCACCCTTGCAGCTTGCATGGTGTATCAAAAGCAACTAACAATTGAACGGGAACTTGCAACCACTCCAGCCTTAGCACGTTGCGGCATTCCCAAGATTGTGTGTACCCTAAGTTACTTTAGCCGGATTTGACCACATACCATGTGATGCTGTGTACAGAAGTTCGACAACGCCGGCGTCGGGCAATTTGCGGTTGCTTAAGACTATTAGTGGCGTGGCAGCACTGAAGCATCTAAAATGCATTGTATTGGTTGGGATCAGCTGTGCGCGGGCTGACGAACCCCGCCTCCGGCCCGGAAGTTAGTGCGGCGCCTCCAACAAAAAAAAAAAAAGGAGAGTATATATAAAGGTAGTGCGACTGCCAGTGACTTCGTATGCAGTGCTGTCTGCATTAAACTACGGCGATAGAGGTCTTGACCAACTGCATCTAAACATTGCAACGACAAGCTTGTTCATCGATCTGCGAGCATTATCAACCTCGACTTTGCAAAGCCGTTAATCTCTCACCATCTCAACCATATATATACAAGAATGAGCGACTTGCTCTGTATTGAACTTTCGTTATCTCCTGCCGTCTCGAGCAAAATTCACAACGACAATAGAAGGCTGCCCGTATTTCTGGAGCAAGAGGATCGCTTCCTTCCCAACGCCAGCTACTTTGCCCAAGTGCAGAAGATCGTAGGCGAAGCGGAAAGGATGCAGACGTTGGAGATTATATTCGAGGTGAGGCGAGTTACTAGGCCCTATCTGTGGGGACACTTGTGGGATCGAAGATGTTATATAATACTATCTCTGGTAGATCGTGGTCGTGCGCTTATCAAATCCTAGAGTACTTATTTTATGTATAGCTTGCAATAAAAATCAGATGTTGCTACCTGCTGGATTAGCAGTAAACCAATTTCCTTCGTAACAAGGGTACGGACGGCAGCTGAAAAGATCGGTAGTGGACTTAGCAGCTAGTGTCTGGCCTGACCCTCTTTTCGTTTTCTGACTAAACATGTTTTCCTTGACTAGCACGTTGGCTAGATGCCATAGCTGCAAAATTTGAACTTTTGAATGGATTTAAATTGCCCGCTTCATGTAGTTGAAGCAGTACAATAACTACCCTATTGTGTCTACGCTGTTCTGTACAAACTGTAGTAAGCTTCTAATAACAACACCCGTTAATAGTTACTATATAGAGGAGGCGGAAAGTGTTTAATTTTTTTTACTTCTGGACCCACTTCTAGGATATGATGTCGGTCCAAGGTAAGGAGGGGGAGGTGACCAACTCCCCGATACAGTAGAGCATATTCATATCCTGATTATGGGTTTGCTAATTTTGCAATTTATTTCTTCCCCTCTTCCATACAGGCTGTCTGCCAGGATGCTAGCAGGAATGATGTTTACCAGCTGTCCGTCAATCTCCTGGACCGCTACCTCTCCTATCACACGGTGCGCTCTGAGGAGGACCTCAGGGCCACAGCAGCTGCTTGTACCATGATCGCCATGAAGATCAGGAGGGCCAGGGAGGAATGCCTCGGCTACCGTCACTTCTGCAGGCATTTCTCACTGGTATCGGAAGACATCATCAAAGTGAGCGCCAGTCTTGACCGTATAGTGTTTGTCCGTTCTAAATACAAGGATATCCTGCGTTTATGCGCGACGCGTATTGATCAGCTGGTTCTCATTGTTTGTTGCGGTTGTGTGGCTGCCTATTAACTTGTATGGGCCTTGTCAATAAGAGCTTGCGGATATGCGCGCAGTTAAGTGGCGGGCTTGTGGCGGGCATGCGATGGGAATCCGAATCAGGTCATTGCTTAAGTCATTAATTTATTTAGAGTGCACAGCCTTAAGGGTCACAATCCCTTGGGGGAAGGGCAAACTCCCTGGCGAGAAAGGGGGAGGAGCACTAGTCACAATTGTCAGGATGATCCAACTGGTTTGTAAGGGGACATAGCTTATGAACCCTCTGTTGGGATTATAATTCCAATACTTTATAGTTAGAGGTTCTGAGGTAAATAATACATCACCCTTATACATGTCACTAAACACGCAGCAGCAACTTATGTGTTGAAGGCAAAACCTGTTTGGGTTTTAAAAATTTTCCCAGTCATGTGCAAGCCACTTTGCGTGCGTGTGTGTGTGTGTGTGTGTGTGTGTGTGTGTGTGTGTGTGTGTGTGTGTGTGTGTATGTGTGCTTTGTGTATGCTTTGAGAACCCTTGGCACAATGCAGTTTCTATTTTAATACAATGTCAGTGCCCAAGCACACACACATACCCCCACAGACACACATACCCCCACAGACACACATACCCACACACACACATACCCACACACACGCATATATACCCACATACGCATACATGATCACTCCTGTTCATTCACACACAAGTCTGTTCATAAACTGATATGGGTAGTCCTGCCCCATCATGTCCTGCCCCATCTTATCCATGCCAATTGTGCCCCTCCTCCTTGCTGCCTCTTATACATACGCTTGTGATTCTAGGTGTGGTAAGCACTGTTCTGGCTCTTACCCACCCTGTTAATTCACTCAGTAGTTTTTCTCACTTCAAATGCTATTTTGGTTGCCAACAGTTTTATTACACCTAGGGGACACCCACTTCTAATTGTCCACTTAACATGAATTTTGTGGTAAATTTGCCCCCCCTTGGTCAGTGTCTCATCCCAATCAAGGAACACCATCTCCTTAGCATAGCACTGATGGTTGCTTCTGCCTCTCCACTGAAACACCCACATTTGAGGTCATCAAGGCCACAATCTTCCAAGGGCTGATAGTGTGTGTGTGTGTGTGTGTGTGTGTGTGTGTGTGTGTGTGTGTATGTGTGTGTGTGTGTGTGTGTGTGTGTGTGTGTATGTGTGTGTGTGTGTGTGTGCAGTAAGTATTGTGTGTCATGTGTGGTTATGTGTTCTGCACAAATATGCAGCTGTGTGTGCATGCATGTGTATGTGTGTAGGTGTGTGTACAAAGATGTATATTTTTAGGTGAGCATGTGTGATTGTACACCTTAGCTTTGTGATTCTACATTTCATGGTTATGGTGCACCCACTAGCCGCCCCCCCCATCCATGTTTACCCCACCCCTCCTCCTACCAAATGTACCCCTTATAATAATCAGTATACAGCACATTTGTGGGCAAGGATATTTAGAATTGTCTTTTTTTCCCCTGCACTTATTGCTTTGTGCCTGTAATAAAAGGTGTGACAATGTACAGATACATGGCTTCCACTACAAGGTAGCTAGATTGAAAAAAATATTTCATGTTACAACGGATATTACTTAAAAATGATACCTATGAATGTGCCGAGATGGTTTTAGCCTTAGTGTTGGTACAAATGGGGTGTGGTGTGGATATGTGTACAAAGGGTGTAAACTGTATTGATATGGTTTCTTGGGGGTGTTCATGTTTTTTATGGGATGCTGGTGTGGAAGGTTGCACACCATCATATAGCGTGCCACCTTCTGACTATTCAGGTAAAGGAGAAGGAAATAGCAACACAGCTGAAGTGGAACCTGAATGCTGTGACGTCATCCGACTTCATCGAGGAGCTGTCCCAGAGACTCCACCCCATTCTCCACTCCCAGGAAACACTCGACAAGCTTTCGAAGCACTCCCTAGCTCTGGCCAACATATGCCTTCTATGTAAGCGCCAACAGATGCTAATAATCTACTGCAATGTACATTTGAATCTTAAGTAAAAAACTGATCAGGTTCCTGTGATTATTGAAGGTGCAGCATTATAGTTTCATCTTATTTGCCAAATCTTATTATGCAGTCAAAATATTAGCAAGGAGCCGACTGTGGGAAATGGGAGGGTAGTTGGACCAGTATAAGTTATCATGTACATAAATACATGATTGATTATTTAAATGTGATGTGCATGTGTAGGAACAAATCTAACCAGCACACCCCCTATACTGACTCGGCACTGTCTCGCTATATAACATCTGCTGGAAAAGGTACTAGGGCTTCTGAGTTGCAGCTTTTCATTTGGCAGACCAAATTGCAACAAGATGTTCTAGGCATGTAGGCCAAAGTCACCTTCCATGAAGGAATAGAAGTGTGCTGATAGTTGAGTTGCTCACGTGGCATCTATAAACCTTTTGGATTATTATTATAATTTATTTATTATTATTACCAAATTGAAGTTGTAGGTATGGAAAAGAGCAAGCCTGCTAACGTGGATACACTGTCTTTGATCTGTTTTGTTCTTTTCTCCTTTAGACCACAGTTTCATGTCTGTGCCCCCTTCACTGCTGGCAAGTGCATGCCTGTGTGACAGCATTGCACATTTAGCGAAGGAGCAGTACTCAAAGTGTGTAGAGAAGCTGAGTCGACTTGCTGGCGTGGAATTGGTACGTTGCCTGGGCTGCTTATGCATCATGCATGCACACACACACACACACACACACACACACACACACACACACACACACACACACACACACACACACACACACACATACACACACACACAATCTAAACACCTCTTGATTCAAGGGAGTGTTTGACTGCTTTCTCTTCTGAATAGGATGTCCTTACTCAGCACCAACGTAACGTCAGTGATGTCTACTACCAGAAGTTACAGTCCTTCTCTTCCCAACCAACCACCCCCACCAGCATCGAGGACATAGAGGAGAAGGAGTTTGGGCAGAAGCACAACTTCACGGGATGACGACAACCACCTGTCACATTCTCTCCGTAAAATTACCTTCAATTTCCATTTTTATCATCATAATTTATGTCAAAAGCTGTATCTACTACACCCATCTGTCCATCCAACCGTCCCGGGAAACTATTATATCGTGCAGCTAGGCAACAACAACCATCCAGGCATCATTCTTATTCAACAGTCACTTATCACATACTGCTGATGCCTTTAGGGTAATGGAACCTTTTCTATTGACTTAGTTTTCTCACTTTTTTTTTTTCATTCAATGCTATTTTTAAATTTCATTTCATGATATTTGTACTGTAAAGTTAACATATATAGGTACAGAATTAGGATGTTTGCTTTATCATTTTTATAGGGTTTTAAACTGCCATGTTATGCTGCTGTATGTACTAGTTGTCAATTGTAGCGTGCATTTCTGTAACTGCTGCTAAAAACACGACAATGCATTGATTCTTGTGCTGACACACAATTTTAAACATTTTTTTGATGAAGCAAAAAGTGAATTTTTGACAGCGAGGGAATAGGTGTGCTACAATATGGTGTATGATGTACATCTTGTCCAAAGTCACTTTACATGATTTCTCATTAATACACATTTGAACAGTCATGTTTGCTACATGATGAGAACAGTTGCCGCCTGTTCTCTGATCTCTGTTCCTTCACACACCCTACTCCATTGCACCTCCATACTCACACCCTCCGACTCCCAAGTACACAAGCATGCTGTGAGTACCAGGGAGAAATATGGGTGGTAATATTGAGCCCTATAGTCTTACCTCAAAAACCCCAAAACACTTAATAACATGCATGGGGTGTGTGCTGCCAGAGGTGTACCCATCATATTTTTAGGTCTCTAATGTAATCATTTTACCATGATGGGTGTGGCTGCACCGCTGGGAATGAGCACAGGCATGTAACCACGAACACCACTGTTGTGAACGTGACACTGTCTGGCCTGTTAGTGCTGTGCCAGGCTGGACATGGGCATGTCCGTATCATGTTACCCCTCCATTTCTGCTCCCACCACTTCTCCAGTGGGATATTCACATTCACAGTAAAGATACATTCATTGGGTGTGGTGTGTGATCAGGTATAAAAAGTTAGAGTTGCCAGTCATACCACAATGTGTACACACACATGCACATGCACACACACACAAACACCAAACTTTGATTGCTGTACACTGACACAATCATTCACAGATAAGGTGGAAGTGGAGTTTGTCATAGATCAGCTGCCCAACACTGTAGCATCTGAACACTTCAGCCTCTGAACACTGTAGCCCCCCCCCCCCCCCCCCCCCCCCCAAGTGCATGGATTCCAGTAATCGACCCCATCCCTCCTTACCTTAGTGTGAACCCCCCTCCCCCTTCGTTCTTGCATGAGACGTGCATGATGCTCCAAGGAACAGTGAAGTCAGTATTATGAATTCAACAGACACATCAAGCATCCCCCTTTCGTGTACCTATATCCATGGTAACCAGCTGTGACCATCGTATTCATTGCAACCATCATACATGCCCTAGGTCACACCCCCAAACCAAAATCCACTTGGTTCCTAACCTCAGATGCACCTCATAGTCTTCCTTGGGCCCTAACACAGTCCTTCCCTCTTTCCTTCTTCCTTGGGCCCTAACACAGTCCTTCCCTCTTTCCTTTTTCCTTGGGCCCTAACACAGTCCTTCCCTCTTTCCTTCTTCCTCAAACCCTAACACAGTCCTTCCCTCTTTCCTTCTTCCTTGGGCCCTAACACAGTCCTTCCCTCTTTCCTTCTTCCTCGGACCCTAACACAGTCCTTCCCTCTTTCCTTCTTCCTCGGACCCTAACACAGTCCTTCCCTCTTTCCTTCTTCCTCTGGCCTATTCAGATCACACTGCCACTACTGCAGCAATTCTGTACAATAGAATGTCAGGACACAGCCAGTGCTGCCATTCATTTGTTGTGGGCCTAAATCACTCACAGCATTGCATGCCTGTGAACATAACTATATGCAATAATGTGGGCATCTATGTATCCTCACCTACAAACATACATTCATGTGATTCCACACCGTACAGATATGCACATTTTTTTTGTGCAACACAAGCACATCCTGTACACAGTATTCCAACAAAACAGTAAAATTATCACCAGAGCAAGTACACAAAACACATACAAAAGAAAATGCAACAAACATAGAAGCAAACATTCACAAAGATCAACACCAACATAATGCACACACACACATACACACACACACACACACACACACACACACACAGACACACACACACACACACACACACACACACACACACACACACACACACACACACACACACACACACACACACAGTACCAGTGGTCATTCATCCCAGGAGAAAAGAGGAAATGCAACAATTCTTATACAAGTATCTTAAACATAAATTCATGTGTTGTAGCTGGTATAGCACCTAATGTGTGCGATGGAGCTATATATTGGAGAACACCCCCTTTGTTGCCGCGTCCCTCCCCCTTTCCTAACCCTTCCCTCGACCTTGGCAACAATCTTCTTCTGTTGTTCTCATGCGACACACCCCTTGTGCTGTGGGCAGGTTGCGTTTTGTCTTAGCTTAGGACCACGTATGTTGGTGACATCTTACTCCTTATGTCTCCTCCCTCCCTGCACTTCCCCCTCTCACCTTATGTCTTCCTCCCTCCCTGCATTTCCCCCTCTCACCTTATGTCCCCCTCTATTTCACTCCTGACCATCCCTCTCCACAGCATCCTTTCTATTGCACCCTCCTCCCTCTATCACCCTCCTCCCTCTTACCTCCCTCCTACATTTTACCACCTTAAAACCTTTCCCTTGCCCCATACTCGTCCCTCTACGGTAGTATCTCATAGTACAAGGGTTTTTAATATATATTCCAATTTACAAGGACATCCACAAGCACCAACGTGCCAAACATTGGAGTAAGCTGGTGTGAGGGGAGGTGGTGTGAGGGGAGGTGGTGTGAGGGAGAGGGTGTGTGAGGGAGAGGGGGTGTGAGGGGGAGGTGGTGTGAGGGGGAGGTGGAGTGAGGGGGAGGTGGTGTGAGGGGGAGGTGGTGTGAGGGGGAGGTGGTGTGAGGGGGAGGTGGTGTGAGGGGGAGGTGGTGTGAGGGGGAGGTGGTGTGAGGGGGAGGTGGTGTGAGGGGGAGGTGGTGTGGGGGGAGGTGGTGTGAGGGGGAGGTGGTGTGAGGGGGAGGTGGTGTGAGGGGGAGGTGGTGTGAGGGGGAGGTGGTGTGAGGGGGAGGTGGTGTGAGGGGGAGGTGGTGTGAGGGGGAGGTGGTGTGAGGGGGAGGTGGTGTGAGGGGGAGGTGATGTCTAACTGGAGGGGAGGTGGTGTCTTGCGGGAGAGGTGGATTAATTTTCCCTGGTGCCAATTCCAAGCAACATTGTGGTGAGTGGTCAGTGAATCCATGCTCAATTATCTCATTGTCTTGTGATGCTTGTTTTGGTGTCCATATCTATTTAGTGTAGATGTTCCTAAACCTTTATAACTGCAACACATCCCCCTCCCCTTCCCTCCCCTCCCCTCCCCTCTCCTCCCCTCCTCTCCCCCCTCAAGGCTAAAGTTGTGTACTAATTAGATTGGCCATGAATTAACTTGTCATGTTGTTTGCATACTAGCATCAAATGAGGACTTTGAAGGGTGGGCACTGGTATATGTCACGGGTCACACTAATTATCTCTTGAGGTGCTACTGGGGGTGATATACTACCCCGCCATTGTAAACACACACAACATACATACACATACACACAATGCACACACATGCATACATACACACTTACACACACGTGACACAACACACACAACACACACATATACACACATTGAACTTGGAAGTAAAGTCACAAATGCTTACGTACAAGGATAGAGTGCAAAGACTAACAGAAGTGTAGTGTCACCTGCTTACACACATTGGGTTGGGACTATGCTATTGTGCACTTCTAAAAATCATATTATCAT
>OX442434.1:2551903-2686045 GCA_949361645.1 Spongilla lacustris | reverse complement strand
CCCCCATCATACTGAATGCATTATAGTGAGGCTGAGCGTGCGTGTATTCAGACAAAAGCAGTTCAAACTAATATTTAAACCATTCCTTGTAATTATAAACCTTTTGGGGGAGGGGCAGGGGCGGGGCCATGCTTCTGCACCCCAAGTTTTTTTTTTTTTTTTTTTTTTTTTTTTGCCTGCAAATGAAATAAGATTTTCACTGTTGCTGTGATCACACAGACATGACAATTTCACAATTGATCTCTGGTAGTTATAGTCAAGGAGCCCATTAAAATCCTCAGTATTTCTTAAAGATTACCATCTTAAGGACAAAGATCATCTCTTCTCCAACCAAAAATAGAAAATATATATTATAATAACACAAAATGTGTTGCAATGGTACCATGTAGCGTATCTTGCAATAATATACATTTGATATCAATATCCATTGAAGGATCTACAGTGTATTTATTAGTCAAATATATTAGTATAATAAATACATGCCACAGTAAATATAATACTCTCATTTACTACAGCAGAAATGTCACAAACACACCATATTTACACCACATTTGATCTATAACAGTCCCACTCATGATTAATGTACAGTTGTAAGCATTTTGATTTAATTACATGCATGTATGTGACAGCTCCTAATACACACCGTGGTCCAGTAAAAAAATTGTTCAGCGTATCCAAGTATTTACCTCAAAACTGCATTGCTAAACAAGTTTAATCAACACCAAATTAAGGCTTATTGTTGTTCAAGATCTTCTTCTCACTGTTTTTAATTGGTGACATTCAGTGGTGGATCATGAATGTTCATACAAAGAGGTTCCACAGGAGGGTGGGTGAAGTCACAATGGGGGTAGGCAGCAAGGGAGTGGCCTCCCATTCAATATTAGCTGTGGAGTAACACTCAGGCTGTTTAGATGCCCAGTTGGTGTCTGGTACAGAATCCCAGTAGGCAATGCCCCGTACTTTACCTTGTGGATCCCCAATGCTAATTAACATAAAATACATTTCAAGGACTTGCTTTGTGTTGTGCATGTGTGTATGTACGTGTGGGTGCATTTGTGTGTGCACGCATGTTTGTGTGTGTGTGTATGTGTGTGTGTGTGTGTGTGTGTGTGTGTGTGTATGTGTGTGTGTGTGTGTGTGTGTGTGTGATTCAGACAATCTGGTGCAACAGCCCTCAATTTGCTCTTTCTCTAAAAACTTTTCACCTACAAACAGTATTGACTGGATTAGCCACACCCACATGATGAATCATATTACTACCTAATGGTGAATGGAACATTTCCTGCTAAGTCTTTTGCCACTAACCATTTTCAGCAGAACTTGGTGATGTGGTATTCCTGGAACACTCCCTCAGTGGATTCATTGATACAATTCACTGTGAATACTGACAGAGTGGCTACTCTTTATACCAATATGTTTGCTTCACAAGTTCACCATCTTTTTGCTTTGCATTATGATAAGGTTGGTCAAATTCCCTCTCACCATGAAATTACTATCATAAAACATTGCCAAATGCACCAAAAAGGATGCAGAGATTTACCATTTAGTGGCATTGATTTGTGAGACATAATAATATTTAGAATGATGCAATTCTAGGATCACTGCTGTGATTAGATTGATTTGTACCACTTGTTAGTTAACTTGCTTAATATAATTATAACATGCCCCGCCTGTTACTGCAAAGTTGTACAATGAAATAAAACAATGAATCCACTGAAGGTAAATGCCACATCACTAATTTCAGCTGAAAAGAGCTCATGTGGCTAGTGACAAAAGCCTTAGCAGGAAATGTTCCATTCACCATTAGGTAGTAAACATGTTGGTGTGGCCAATACTGTTGGAGGAAAAAAAAGTTTTTCGAGAAAGAGCAAATTGAGTGCTGTTGCACCAGATTGTCTGAATCACACACACACACACAACACACACACACACACACACACACACACACACACACACACACACACACACACACACACACACACACACACACACACACACACACACACACACACACACACACACACACACACACACACACACACACACACACACACACACACACACACACACACACACACACACACACACACACACACACACACACACACACACACACACACACCTCACATCATACATCTGCACACACACGCATACATGCACACATATAACACAACCTAAGTACACGGAATGCATTTTAATTGATAAATAGCTGTGGGGCCATTGAATCCATTGAATTCCACATTTTGTATACCAAAGTTTATGGGCATCTTACAGTGCTCCCACATACTCCCTAGCTGACATGGGAGGGGAGGCTGCTACAGTGCTCACCCCTCCATTGTGGCTCTACTCACTCTCATTATGCAAAACACTTTTTTTTTTGTACTGGAGCCCAACACTCACTAGAAGCTTGTCTACATGTAAAACAACAAAATATACATGTAATATATCTAATTGATCATGAATGTAACATTGATATTATCTCAGTACCTTGGCCTCTTACTCATGCCAGACTAATGCTAACACTCATGCTGGGGTCCCATCTCAACCATCAAGTGTGTTATGCCCTTTGGTGGTCTGGGGCATGAGAGGAGCAAGGTTTCATCTGCACATGTCCATCAATCTTGCCACCAAAAGAAGGTAGATCCCCACTTCAGATGTCTAAACTGTTCCTTCCATTCATGCATGTACTCACATCTCACACATATCATTTTAATAATTCAAGGCTAAAGTTGTGTACTAACTAGATTGGCCCATGAATTAACTTGTCATGTTGTTGGCATAGTGACGATAATAGCATCAAATGAGGACTTTGCAGGGTGGGCACTGGTATATGTCACGGGTCACACTAATTATCTCTTGAGGTGCTACTGGGGGTGATATACTACCCCGCCATTGTAAACACACACAACATACATACACATACACACAATGCACACACATGCATACATACACTCTTACACACACGTGACACAACACACACAACACACACATATACACACATTGAACTTGGAAGTAAAGTCACAAATGCTTACGTACAAGGATAGAGTGCAAAGACTAACAGAAGTGTAGTGTCACCTGCTTACACACATTTGGTTGGGACTATGCTACTGTGCACTTCTAAAAATCATATTATCATAGATAGAAAGCCCCCCCCCCCTTCCCCCTTTCTCAGACACCTCTCCCAAAGGCAGGCACCTCCCCCCAAAGGCAGACACCTCCCCCCAAAGGCAGGCACCTCCCCCAAAGGCAGGCACCTCCTCCAAAGACAGGCACCTCCCCCAAAGACAGGCACCTCCTCCCCCCCAAAGGCAGGCACCTCCCCCAAAGACAGGCACCTCCTCCCAAAGGCAGGCACCTCCCCCCAAAGGCAGACACCTCTCCCCAAAGGCAGGCACCTCCCCCCAAAGGCAGGCACCACCCCCAAAGACAGGCACCTCCTCCAAAGGCAGGCACCTCCCCCAAAGGCAGGCACCTCCCCCAAAGGCAGGGGTCACAGTGATTAGTTCTCACAGGTGGTGATGAATGGTTGCCCTAAAGTTTGCTTATGTGTGTAAATATTATAATTCCTGAAATATTGTAAGGGCTGTTAAAAATTAGTACCAATGGTATTGCACAAGCCATGAGATGTTGCACATGTTATTTAGCACCAATTCTTGCCCACATATAACTGCATTCTTGAGGAAAGCAAAACAATTCAAATTCGCAGCAAGCACTACTATGAATGTGTTAGCATTACAACTGGTTGGTGGCTTGAAAACCTTTTTTCCTTGAGGTAAAGCAAAATTAGATTTTTTTTCAATGATGGCCATAATATAACTGGCAGAGGTCACAGGGGTCAGGATATGACCTACAATGTTCTATCATTAGAATCTCTTTATTATTAATTTGCAAGTTTAGAAGGTACTAGACATATCTGTTTATATCTCATTTGGTCACGTGATATATTATCAGGACTTTGTTTTATCCCTTTAACCGCTCATACCCCCCCCCCCCCCCATCATGCTGATCTTCATCATATCCCCATCAAGCTGATCTTCCTCATACCCCCTCTCCATCCTCTCTCCCTCTCCATCCCTCTCTCTCTCTCCCTCTCTCTTCCTCACTCTCACTACTTCCGAGTTTATAATGCCATTGCACTTTTCAACTTTATCTTAGGGGGATTTGTACAGTGTAATATTTTATTCTCATCCCATAAACAATGAAGTTCATATAAGTATTAAGCAGGGTAAATAACAAAGCCAGTGTACTACTGCATGCATGCTGAATGTATGCACTTGTACAGATGCAATTAATCTACGTAATTCCCTCACTCTATGTGTGTGTGTCATATATGGGGCAGTGAATGCATTATAGTGAGGCTGAGCGTGCATGTATTCAGACAAAAGCAGTTCAAACTAATATTTAAACCATTCCTTGTAATTATAATCCTTTTTGGGGAGGGGCAGGGGCGGGGCCATGCTTCTGCACCCCAAGCTTTTTTTTTTTTTTTTTTTTTTTTTTGCCTGCAAATGAAATAAGATTTTCACTGTTGCTGTGATCACACTGACATGACAATTTCCCAATTGATCTCTGGTAGTTATAGCCAAGGAGCCCATTAAAATCCTCAGTATTTCTTAAAGATTACCATCTTAAGGACAAAGATCATCTCTTCTCCAACCAAAAAATAGAAAATATATATTATAATAACACAAAATGTGTTGCAATGGTACCATGTAGCGTATCTTGCAATAATATACATTTGATATCAATATCCATTGAAGAATCTACAGTGTATTTATTAGTCAAAAATAAATACATGCCATAGTAAATATGATACTCTCATTTCCTACAGCAGAAATGTCACAAACAAACCATATTTACACCACATTTGATCTAACAGTCCCACTCATGATTAATGTACAGATGTAAGAATTTTGATTTAATTACATGCATGTATGTGGCAGCTCCTAATACATACCGTGGTCCAGTAAAAAAATTGTTCAGCGTATCCAAGTATTTACCTCAAAACTGCATTGCTAAACAACACCAAATTAAGGCTTACTGTTGTTCAAGATCTTCTTCTCACTGTTTTTAATTGGTGACATTCAGTGGTGGATCATGAATGTTCATACAAAGAGGTTCCACAGGAGGGTGGGTGAAGTCACAATGGGGGGTAGGCAGCAAGGGAGTGGCCTCCCATTCAATATTAGCTGTGGAGTGTCTGGGGCAGAATCCCAGTAGGCAATGCCCCGTACTTTACCTTGTGAATCTCCAATGCTAATTAACATAAAATACATTCCAAGGACTTGCTTTGTGTTGTGCTTGTGTGTATGTACGTGTGGGTGCATTTGTGTGTGCACGCATGTTTGTGTGTGTGTGTATGTGTGTGTATGTGTGTGTGTATGTGTGTGTGTGTGTGCATGTGTGTGTGTGTGTGTGTGTGTGCATGTGTGTGTGTGTGTGTGTGTGTGTGTGTCTGTGATTCAGACAATCTGGTGCAACAGCCCTCAATTTGCTCTTTCTCTAAAAACTTTTCCCCCTACAAACAGTATTGACTGGATTAGCCACACCCACATAATGAATTATATTACTACCTAATGGTGAATGGAACATTTCCTGCTACATGTAGGCCTTTTGTCACTAACCATTTTCAGCAGAACTTGGTGATGTGGTATTCCTGGAACACTTCCCTCAGTGGATTCATTGATACAATTCACTGTGAATACTGACAGAGTGGCTACTCTTTATACCAATAAGTTTGCTTCATAAGTTCACCATCTTTTTGCTTTGCATTATGATAAGGTTGGTCAAATTCCCTCTCATCATGAAATTACTATCATAAAACATTGCCAAATGCACCAAAAAGGATGCAGAGATTTACCATTTAGTGGCATTGATTTGTGAGACATAATAATATTTAGAATGATGCAATTCAAGGATCACTGCTCTGATTAGATTGATTTGTACCACTTGTTAGTTAACTTGCTTAATATAATTATAACATGCCCCGCCTGTTACTGCAAATTTGTACAGTGAAATAAAACAATGAATCCACTGAAGGTAAATGCCACATCACTAAGTTCAGCTGAAAAGAGCTCATGTGGCTAGTGACAAAAGCCTTAGCAGGAAATGTTCCATTCACCATTAGGTAGTAAACATGTGGGTGTGGCCAATACTGTTGGAGGAAAAAAAAAAGTTTTTCGAGAAAGAGCAAATTGAGTGCTGTTGCACCAGATTGTCTGAATCACACACACACACACACACACACACACACACACACACACACACACACACACACACACACACACACACGCACACACACACACACACACATATGCACACACACACACACACACCTCACGTCATACATCTGCACACACACACACACATACAAGCACACATATAACACAACCTAAGTACACGGAATGCATTTTAATTGATAAATAGCTGTGGGGCCATTGAATCCATTGAATTCCACATTTTGTATACCAAAGTTTATGGGCATCTTACAGTGCTCCCACATACTCCCTAGCTGACATGGGAGGGGAGGCTGCTACAGTGCTCACCCCTCCATTGTGGCTCCACCCACTCTCATTATGCAAAACACTTTTTTTTTTGTACTGGAGCCCAACACTCATTAGAAGCTTGTCTACATGTAAAACAACAAAATATACATGTATATATCTAATGTATCATGAATGGTTATCTCAGTACCTTTGGCCTCTTACTCATGCCAGACTAATGCTAACACTCATGCTGGGGTCCCATCTCAGCCATCAAGTGTGTTATGCCCTTTGGTGGTCTGGGGCATGAGAGGAGCAAGGTTTCATCTGCCCACGTCCATCAATCTTGCCACCAAAAGAAGGTAGATCCCCACTTCAGATGTTTAAACTGTTCCTTCCATTCATGCATGTACTCACATCTCACACATATCATTTTAATAATTCTATGTTGTGTTAAAAAAAATTTGCACCACATTTTTGCATTAATATTATTTTTATTTTTATGTAACATTTTTTGGCTGGTTTATCCTTTATTTAAGATGGTGTTTCGTAATAAATCTTTTTAAACAATACATGGAACTCCTTGACTACAAATATCACAGGTCACATGTGGAGTACTAGTTGTCATGTCTGTTGACATGAATTGTGATTTAATTTGCAGATGATATCAAGTCAATTTCATCAATGGAGATGTTACCCCAAGCATTTAATACCACAATATTAATTCACTATGAGTTTATTAAGTGGTGCTTGGGGTACAGAACCTAGGTTGGTGTAAGAGGGACAATATACACTTTTTGAATTGTGACCGTGATTCAAATCATTCAATAGTTTATAGAAGTATAAACAGGAACATCATTAGGTGGTTTTGTTAGTGGGTGCAGCTGCGGATAGTGCAGTGATGCCAATATAAAAGATAGGGTGATGCCTAACATAAACATTGAATCAATCGTGATAGTAGCATTTGGGCCAAGTCCTGTATACATGTAAACTGTAGAACCTACTAATGTAGGTTCTGATAAACCAGCTTTTGTATATATTTAAGTGCAATCTGCAAACAAGCATCTAATTTTCACTCATGATCAGTAGTAGTACTACTTCAGACTTGATTATTAATATGCAGTTGCACTTTTCAATTTTATCTCTAATTATATTTAAAATTAGGGGTGTTGCACAATGTAGAAACATGCAGCTATATTTTAGCCTCTTTAAGACTCCATAAACAACAGTCTGCATTTAAACACATAACAAAGGTTCTAGCCTGCATGTACCTCATAGCCTGCATGTACCTCATAGCCTGTATTCTATTACATGCATGCTGAATCATGATGAATATGTGTATATATATATATAATTATAATTATAATGATAATTATATATATAATTATATATATACATGTATATAAGAAATGGAATTATCTCTCACTTTACATGTGTATGTCGTACATGACACTTCAGAATGATGCCGAGCATACGTTTATCATGCATACATGTAAGCATGTATGTGTGTGTATGTGTGTGTGTGTGTGTGCATGGAATAATAGCATGCTAACTCTCCTTCAGGCTGGTGTAAACTCCTTGATAATGCATTATTAAAAAAAAATATTTGTTCACTGGTATTCTGGAAAATGGGCCTTATATTATCACAGCCATTGTTGTGTTCATATTCTAGTAACCATATTGTAGTTTTTAATTATTGTGTCTCAAGGCAACTTTTAAAATTGGCAGCCAGCCAAATTATTTCATAATTCTCAAGAGGCTTGACTTGATTTTAGTGAGTTAGGGCTAAGTCAACAAAAAGCATTTTACATCCCAACTCTTCTCAACGCCCCAAATTTAAAATAACACTTATTTTTCTTGCGCTTCAAACTTATGTGAAGAACAGAGTAAAGCGTATCAAAGGACTGGACAATTAATCAAGCTTTTCTCACATGTGCAACTAAAAGTTACATGATGCTTATAAACTGAACATTAATTTAGATGCAACATGTACACAAAACAGTGCAATATACAGGATGATCCACAAGGAGACACACTTTTCACATCACAAACACACACCATAAAGTCTCCACTGTACACCCCACCAGTGGACTTCCTTTGAAATGTCTATTCACAGGCGAGCTTGGAATCAAAGCTGCTGAGTGCTATTGCAAATGCCTGCACAGCAGATGCAGGGGAACTGTAGTCCAGGGTGAACACATCTTCAGATACTCGGCCAAACTGAACTATAACTTGACTTGCTAAACATGGTGGACATAGTTGAGAGCACATGTGTAGCAGTGTGGAATAGATAAATGTATGTATGTTAACAAGGCTGTAGTTAATAAAACACAATTACACAGAACGCATAGTGATTCAATGATAATGCTATCGCTACACCAGATGTGTACTGTTATATGCATTCCACCTCATTCTGGTTTTAGGTTATTGTATAGCAACAATGTGGAGGTGTATCACTAGTTGAGGAGTTCTGGCAGGGAGACAGCAGACTTCTTTTCCCAAATTGGTATTGCAACTTGCTCAAGTTCCATTCAATAGTGCTGCTCTGCTTAGTGCATGAGTGAATGACTATCCAGCGATTTCCTCTTAAATTTAGTACAATTTAAATCCCTTTATCAAAACGATTACACATACAACTGGAGCCAAAAGCAGTTCCTAGTTATTTTAAGGTCATAATGAACACACATCTAAATATTGGTGACATAGAACACACTGAAGATGGAATAGTAGACTTACGATTGGAACTGCAGATGAGCTGGAAATTTTTGACAGAAGCTTGTGTCACTCGTCCATGAAAGTTGAGCACATATGCCTGTGTCTCTACAAATGGAAAGAAGACATTTGGTAGCACTTTGTTGAAGGAAAGAGCAAGCCCCCTGTGGCATGTAGAGTCATTTTTGCTCATAGCCCATCTTATACTACACACTATTTTTCTCTCTGATCGTCTCTTGCTGTTCATAGAGTGTATCTAGATCTATCGTTAGTATCTTGGCATGAACTTGGGGCCACACTCAGATATAGAACTAAAGTCAAGTATTTCCGTGACATACATTAGCACTTCCAACAATTGTGACACAAAACTTCAAATTTATAGCAAATAACAACCATGTTAATCTGATTTCTCAGTAATAGGTATGGCATTCTTGGGTACAATTGATTGTACACCCGGTGTTTTTTTGCCACTCGAGCCTTGTTTTTGAGGACAGTGACACAAATTAATTAATTGATTTGTTATTTTTTTTCTCTGTATGTATTAACCACCCCCATTGCATTAAAGTAAATATCAAATATATAATAAAACTGCCTTATATGGCAGGCTGAACCTCAACTTAGTTAGAGCCAACGCCACAGCCATCCTCTCCAGATGCTTTGTCCCTGACTATTAGCAATAGTAGGGTGCATTTATTTATCTGTGTATACACTCAGATTGTGAACATAGTAATAATATGGTCATACAGCACAACCTCCTGAGAGATGTTGTTGCCGACGTGTGCTGTTGTGCCCATCTAAGTGTGGGGGTGGAGATGGGGCATGGGCACTAGGGATCATAGCCATACTCGACCAGCTGATATCCTCATTGCTGGATGGGACAGAGGCAAACCAGCTGCACTGGATACCACAGTGACATCACCCCTAACCCCTGCCATCTTGGGTGAATCAAGCCGAATGGTGGGTGAAGCAGCATCCATGCTGCTGAAACTCGTAAACAACTTTCTAATGCCTAGAGTTGGGGTGGACCTGCATTCCTGTAGCTGTGGAGACCTATGGAAGTTGGGGAAAGGAGGCCCAGGAAATGTTTTCAAGGCAGCACCTGGCCATCAGCATGTCTTTCCCCAAGCCTACAGTTTTGGCAGCCATTTATGGCAGGCTAAACATTACTCTAGTCAGGTCCATTGCCAGAGCCATCCTGGCAAGGGATCTTCATCCTTCATGACTGTGTGTGTGCGTGTATTGTAATAATTATTAATAATTAATTGCATTGGCTTCCTATTTTTATCACATCATACCACACTGTTTCTTTATGACAATAGTAATATATATTTTTGCCAGTTACATGTAACTCCTATCCCTACAGAACTGATACAAAGAACATTAACCATTGTGGTTCAAAGCTTAAAAATATCTTTCTATAGGAGTGTGCAATTCACTTTAAAATTGGGATGGGTCCTTAAGATAAAATTGACATAACATATATGTGGGCACATTTTCCCTGCCCAATTTGCATCAATGATTTAGGCGCCTGCCTCATATGTCCTTGTAAAAATCATTGGCACAAATCCCCTTCCACCTAGTACCCCTGTCTGATGCGTGTCATCTTTATTCATCCATTTGAAAAAATCATTTCATTGGAGCAGCCTTGGCTGATCCTAAATGGGCTTGTAATATGAGCCAGTATTATTGTTTAATGTAGCTAGTTCCTGTAAACTGAAACTTCCACAAGGCGAAATTTTATTTTTTTGTGCCTATAATTGTATCCCTAGGAGGATATTAGGGACAATTGACAACAAGTATTAAAAAAAAATGTGGACTGCAAATTCATCATGATTATTGTATTCCAATATCCATGATGTAAATGCTAATCATCACTTCAATGAACTCTACATGTAAAAACGCAAAAACTATCTGCAGCATAGGTTTAATCAACATGACTGCTAAGGTTTTGGCCCTGATTGCAATAAAACTGGCTTGATTTTATCCACAAGTAGCATTGCCACTAATAATAAACATGCATGCACACTGCCACAAGAGACATTTAAAACCACACAATATAAAGACTTTACATGACTTTTGACTAATGTTCTCAAGACACAAATATTATAAGATTTGCATTTAGATTAAAAATATTACTGTTTGCCCAAAGAATGGTTTGTATTTTTCCATGCTTCAATTGTATGGTGTAGCTTACCTTCAGACCACACTGGTTGTTTGTTATAGAGTTCCAATAATTGTCCCATCTGGTTATTCTTATATCTTGACAGAAGGGTTTCGCTTTCCTATGAAAGTCAAGTAAAAAAGGTTTCAGGCATACAGTAAAACCTTGAATAAAAAAGTATGGCATTATTTATAAAATCATTGCAACATAAAAGCCTCCCTCCAGAAGGCTCTACATGCATCAAGTACATAGAAAAGACCATTGGATGGCAGTAATGGAGCAAAAATGACTGAACTTACTCCCTACTCTTTTTAATTTTGATGTTTAGGAGTGACTTTTATGCATTGGAAAATCTATCATGGAGTTAGAAGGTGCTGAATTTGCAATTAACAATACATTGAAATGCAAGTGTTGCCCTCTTCTTGCTTTGTAGTTTCAGTAAAGGTTTATAAAACCTTTTATTACTGCTGATTAAAAGATGCAGCACCTAATGGTACTGCATCTTTTAATAATGTCCTACACATACTTGTAACACCCTACTGTGAAGCAGTGACTTACTGTTTTTGGTTGAATTACTACTTCAGGAATGATGACTGTCATCTTTCTGGGTCCCTTAAATCCAAGTACATTTACTTCCTAAAATGCAAAGATAACAAAAATATCTATTAAAAAAAAAGTCACGTAGTTGAATATAAATTTGCTTCATACGATATGCAGAGTTAACTCACATAATTCACAGCTGCTAGTTCTTGTCTAACATTGGAACCATCAGGCATTGCCTTGGTGTCTTCAGGGTTAAGTCCATTGTCATAAATTGTGAACGATGTTCCCATAAAGTTAGAACTAATTTTCCAGCATGGGTAATATTTGTGTGCATTCAGTTAAATACGTGAGGGTGTGTGTATGTGTGTATGAGGGAGGGATGGAGATTACTTCATGAATGAGAAGGATAATATCCAATGTACTCTCAAATAAAATTTATCAAGCAGTTCCAAGAGACCCAGCACACCCAGTGCACTGCAAGTTGACCAATTCTTGCAACTACTCTCATGGAATAAGCCTACAATCTGCTAATAGCACGGTTTTGAAGAGGTTGCTGCAGTGTGCAACATCCTTTAAATCCTTCCCTCTCTTTTCTTCCTAGCATCTCCCCAACCTTACTTCCCCTTCCCTCCCTAATATCTCTCTAAATTTCAATTCTCGTTCCTCCCTAATGTCTCCCAAGCTTCCATTCACTCCCCTAATGTTCCCTTCCCTTTCTTCCATTCCCTCATAATTTCTCTCCACCCTCCCTTCCCTCCCAATAGTATGGTAATTTATTAATGGTCATAATGCCCACCCTCTGACCTTTCCTTCCCCCCCCACCCTCCAATGTCTCTCCAACTTTTCTTTTCCTTCCCTTCCAAATGTCATTTCCTCCACTTCCTCTTATTATAATTGCAACTCCTTTATAGCTCCCTCACCAAGAAGATCGCTTGGTTTGTGGCACATACCGTAGTTTTGCTACAGTGCTGTCACTCCCCCTATTAAGATCATGTTGGTCAACCGAGATGAGGTAATTGGAGGAACGATTTCTTTTCCTCTTCTGAGCAGCCATTAAGAATGTCTGTTGAATATTGTAGGAAATAATGTGTAGTGATAGCCAGCATGTACATACATCAGCATACACTACACACGAGTTGATGTTAATGCTAGACGTTTTGAGCACTGTTAAAAATTGTGCACTAAAAAAAAAACATATCTGTTCCCTACATGTCAATTTACATGACCCAATTGTTGATCTGTGCATCCTTGTTTCATAATGAACAAGTGATGGTAATATGAATAATAATTTATGTACATGTAATGTAAAAACTCCACATGATATCTGCCACTTGAAAGCTAAACCAATATTTGCAATGTTGAAATGTACATGTACCTTGGTACCAACAATATCCTCTTCAAGGTGCAATAGATAAAGCAGATAAGGCTTTTTTTGTCGTGTAATCCTGCATTTCACGGTCACACCTTCAGGAGCAGGCCTGGACAGGGGAGGAGAGGGGTGTCATTATTAGTGTAACCTTTAGCATGTTAGTTTGAGGGCGTATACAGGCATATGGGGTGAGGTGGAGGGAGGGTAGGTAAGGTGTGCCCAGTGACATGAATAGGGACTTAGAGTGAAGAGGGAGGAGGGGATCATCACAGTACTCGTAGGTCAGCTAACTTACTTCATTACAAACTCTTTGATATTGACAAGTTGCTGCATCAGAGCTTGTACAGTTTCGTTCTTTGCAGGCTCTATCTGCTGAGTAGATACAAAGAACACAATCTATGCATGTGACCCACTTCTGCTGGCACATGTTAAAAGAAGTGCACACATAACTGAAAAGTCTCGGAATGAACAAACATGTTTCAACACACAGATTAACCCTGCATTCAAATACATATCCAAATAAAGCACACCTGTGATGGAGCTTCACCCATAGCCAAGGTGTCGCTCATGCGGGGAGCCACCATAGTCCCAGTCTCCTCCATTGTGGCATCCATCCCCTCAACAGTAGATGTCTCCAGGTCTCCTCCATCTAAACAGGGCAATTTGTTGTGTTATCTTTCCAGTTTGAAAAATGCACTTCACTAGTTTTTGTGATTTGCATTATCATACAAAGGACTTATGGTGTAATCAAAGTAGTAATGTATTAAATTAAAAAAAACCTCAAACAATTGAAAAAAGTTCATTGGCAGATATTAGGAAATAAAACAGCCAAAACTGAATGCTTGAAACTCAGAACTGTTAGTTAATAACCACTCTGCCACATCAACTAGAGGATATGTGAACTTGGATTTTTAAGCTTAACTAACCCTTAACGTATTTTCATGTTGAAATCAGTATAAGATATTAATTTTAATTAACAGTACGTTTCATTTGATAGTTCTGGAGCCTCAATGACTTGTACCTTCTTTATCACTGATGCTGTCATAATCCAATGACGATGCTAAGCCCATTGACATTAGCTTTGCAGCTGTTGAACTTTGAGCTGGTGTTGGTGATGTCTGATGGGAAAAACAGAGCTGAATTAAAGGTTCGTGAGGGAGTATTCAGCTGGTGGTTTGCTAATGCACTACATTGAAATTCCATGATTGTGGCTAGCGACAATAACAAAAAAGCTGGATTGAGATAGCAGTTGTATTATAGACAGTGGGTACACCTAACTAACCTGTTAACAAACAACATAAAAGGACCAATATGATGCTGCTAGTCATGCATCAACTGAACACATTGTCTTGTGGGTCTTATAAAGAATTTTGCTAGCTGTTCTGATAAGTTTTTGTGTCCTGTGGTGCATAGGTTGGTTTTGCAGTATTTTTGCCCCACAAAGTTTTGTGGGTTGCCATAGGTTAGAATAATGGATATCAATTTCTGTACATTTGATTCTCATGGTATGTTTCTTCGTTTAAATTTTCTACAGATCATTGCTGCCTCAGGTCAAACAGTTTACAAGGAAACCTAAACATAGAAAACAATCAATGTATCCATGCCCACATAGGGTTTGCTGAACATCATGACAATGCCCACCTGTTCCACCTCTTCTGTTTTTTGCCTCAAAGGGCTACTGAAGGATGTTGTTTCCATGGAGTGTTTATCATGTGAGAGTGGTGGAAGAAGAGAAGACTCATCCTGCTCATCTGGGACTGAGCTGCTGGAGCCTACAATGGAGGGGAAGATTGAGGGTTAGTGAGAGGAGGACAAGTGAAAACAGGAGGAAATGAAATGCAGGAGGGAAGAATAGAGAGACATGATGGGGGATCATGCAATAATACATGCAAAAGAAATTCAACTATTGTGTGAAATTATCAAAAGTATGCTGGAATAGTACCAGTCTGGTATTTTTAAAAACTACATGTACACTTCAAGACAAAATCACAATTCACATTAAAAACACAGGATGTATGAGTAATTGATTTGTGACCATTTCTCCACTTCCTTTCCTACATGTACATCACCCATGTGACCCATCGCCCCCCCCCCCCCCCCCCTTCTTCTCCATCACCCAAATTCTCCCCCTGCATAGTGACTCACTGCTTAGTCGTCTGATTGGTGATGCCAAGGTTACTGAATTAGCACTGCTTCCCTTTGAAGAAGTAGCCAAACCCTGTGGCCTACTGGAGGGTCGAAGGTGTTTGCTAGAAATTGGACGACTGCCCAGGTTACTTGCCATAACCATTCCTGAGGGGAAGGATGAGAGTTTCCAAGTACTTGCACATTCCAAGACACATTGTCTCACAACTCAGAGCACAAATACATGTGACAGGAAAATGCTGCATTAATTGTATACCTGAACGCACACAATTAAAAAATAAATAAATCATTAAAGTTATGTTCTGTTTTAAAATGTTAATTAACCAAATTTTGGCAAATAAAGTTAAAGTAAGATTGAGTTATCAGAATCTTAATATCTATGAAGGTATATTTATTTCTGATATGCAGAGGCACCCTCATTTGTTAATACATTAGCCATGTTAAAAAATTAGATGTTAAAAGCAAGACGAAACATGAGCCCTTTGTTTCAAATAAACATTATTTTCAATTTAAGACATGCCATTTAACATATTAACATTTAAATTAGTTATGATAAATATAAGTGGTTACCAAAACAGTGGGACAACCATGTATGCTTTAGCATTTGATGTAGATGGGCGAAAATTTAATTGCAAAAGCAATTCAAGCACTTGATGGGATTTGCAATGAATTCATGTCTTAAATCTATAAACTTGCGAATGGCATGTTCACACTTATACATTGGTTGTAAATTCAATAGACACAGTGTGTAAAAGAAAGAAAAAAACCCCCCAAAAAAGCAGGGATACCTATTGCACAATGCTGTTATGTGTTGCTTATACTTATCTCCTGTGCACAGTAGTCCAATATACATACCATTTTGCTGCTGTCTCTGCCGTTTCTTCTGCTCCATAAGCGCTTTCTGATAGCACATTGTTGCCAGTGTGGTGTGTTGTGGTGTTGAAAGCATACATAAAGCACATTGCATGCGTAAGTATTGGATGTTGTGTGTTTGATTTACAGAGACAGAACCGTGTGTGAGTTGTGTGTGTTGTGGTCCATATAGGTGTACATTAAAAAAGGTGTGCATTGAATGCAAAAGAACTTGTAAACCTCCATGAACAGATACTCTAACACAGATGGTGTGGGTGTTAAGCTGGATGTTATTCAGGGTTAGTGTTAAATAGGGCACCATTTGCAGATACATTCTACACATTTTACAAGGAGGTGTATACCTGACACTTGAACAAACAGACATACACATATATACAGCTTCTACACTGGTACACTTAGGCATTGTTCGACAGCAGAAGGAATAGACACAGGCAGTCAGCAAGAATATTTACGGTTATAAGGAAAACCTTCACTTTCTATAAAAAGTGTACAGAAATATGAAGTAATTTCAACATGCATAACCATTCACTACCCTGGTCTGCTAAGATACATACACTTAGTAGTCTTAACATGGAAACTCCCACCCAACCAGCATGCAAGCTACACACAATAGCAAATCATTGAACAAACCTGCTTGTCTAGTTTTTGTTGTCGAGCCAACTGTCCTCCTGCTCCTGGGTCCAACCCGTCTTCCCACCTATTGGTATTGATTTAAAAAATAACCTGTTGTGGGGGCTTTTATATACATAGCATGCACAGGATGTGATGATGACTTCGTGGCAATGACAGGAATGAAGCCAAGGGTTATGAGCATCAGAGGACAAACATGCACTATGCAAATTATTGTGGAATATTGTGGCCTGGAAACAATACCTATCTCAACACTGGCTAGTTGTCATAGAGACAGAAAAGATGCTCTCTAGAATGGTGAATAAGTACCTCTTATTATTGTAGGGGGGGAAAATGGATCCCACAATTTTAATTTTCATCAGTACAGTTTTTAATTCTGTAGCTGTTTTTGTTGTGTGAAATGTAAAATAATTTATCAAGCACACATCCTGTTTGATTGAGTTGCTCACTAGATGTAAATGTACCATGCCTGCATGGAAAAGAGAGGTCTTTAGGATGCGTCTGTATCAAGAAGAGGTACAGGTTTAAGGGAAGGTGCTCCTAAGCTTGCATACAAACATGACTCTAGAGGAGAGGAGGGGTCCATAGCAACTTGAAAAGAAAAAAAAGTCTGTAGTGAGACTGCTGAAAGCATATCACAAGTTTGACCGGCTCATGTCATTAGGGTCACCAAGACTCATTTGTGCCTTGCAAGCTGGTGAAATCTAGTAAATCTTGGTGTACCCCAGTTATACTCCCTGGAAAATACAAAATAGATTCTTCAGCAGCCTGCAGTACAGGAGCAGTTATGCCCTTCACAAAGCCGTGTGTATGGTTGCATACTAACACATATGTATAATGCATTCAGAGGGTCGCACTCATGATACCTACAAAAGTTATGTTTCAATAAAATAGTTTACCAGTAATTTTAAAAATGAGCTTTCCAAGTCATGAAAAATATTTTAACCAATAATGTGCTGAAGAGGCTCATATCTGGATCTTGCTATCTGCTACAAGAGTCTACAGTACAACAAGTACTTGCTGGTTGATTAACAGGGAAAGAACATTACTTGATTTTAGTGCATCTGAAAGAAAATTGCATTAGAAACAATTTGGGTTGCTAACTGATCCTACTATTGAATACCTGCCAGGTTGCTGTATTGACGAACATGTCTTGTAATCTTTACTGACATCCAATTTATGTTTTTGTCAGCTTAATCACTTACACTCCATCAAGGTCCAGAGAAACTACATACATCTACATGCACAAGCACTGTCAGATATTCTTTTCATTTTGTCCTGACACAGCCACAAATCCTACAACCACACTATTTGGATACGACTGTATCGTGCTGTTAATGTGTGCATGGTCACCATAGGGTTTTCTACAGGTGGGGAAAAAACAAAAACAAAATTGTGCGTATGAGTATGGGTGTTGCTAGGTTACAGCGATAATTTCAAATTCGTAAACACTTACATACATTGTACAACTTTGCGTTGTTTCCCAGCACGTAATGTGTGTGTGTGTGTGTATGTGTGTGTGTGTTTATGTGTGTGTATGTGTGTGTGTGTGTGTGTATGTGTGTGTGTGTGTGTGTGTGTGTGTGCGTGTGTGTGTGTGTGTGTGTGTGTGTGTGTGTGTGTGTGCTATAAGGTAGAGCTAAGTGCACAATGACGATTATAAACAGTGCATGTATATATTGACCTTACATATAAGTACTATTAAAGCTTATGCGGTCAGGGAATGCATTACTAGTAATAAACATTTCAACTTGTGGCCCGCATCATGAATAATATAGTGTTGCTAAGTAACCAACATATTATACAAACGCTTCGTTACGTTCATAAGAATATGCCCCCTACTCAACAAGACATATATATGTGACGCACAAACAAACACACACACACACATACACACACACACACAAGCAATACAGCTCGCATATGATATCTGCATATACATGATAAGTATAGATATGTATGCCCCTCCCTCCCCCCACACATATGCACACAAATGCAGGCGCTTATTTGCATCAGTAGTTGCATTCCATGTAAACCTCCCTCTGTAAACACTGATGTGGTCACTACAATCAGCCAACCGTAAAATGCTCCGGCGGCGGCGACTACGAGTGTACATTATGCGGCCGTAGCTCATAACGGTAACGCATTTGTGGCATAAGTACATAAAATGATAAATACGCGAGTGTCGTGTGACTAGACTACAGTGATTTTAGATCAAGGCTTGAAAAGAGAAGGACAAATAAAAAACTAAAGAATGCAGCTACTCCCCCACGAAGGCCCACACCCACATAGCACAAACATAACGTGACATATCCGCTAACTTCTGCCCGTCTAACGGGCATTACCTGTTCGAAGAAAGGCCAATCTCATCTTCCGATTTCGTTGCTGTCTTTGCCATACTTGTAAGACTCAAACATAAACTAATCAGCCAAATTAGCATTCATATGTTGGTCACCAGAGATCTCGTGATGGATAATTCAACAATAAATCGGGGAGGACTTGGTGGGGAAATAGAACACGTGTATTAAAGAAAGTTACATCTCGTTTCATTCTATTATATATATATATATAGACCTTATTCCTATGGCACGATGAATAAATTAATATGAAATTTCATGTACATGTATAGCGAGTAAAATATTCCGGCCCATGTGGTAGTTTGTAGGATATGTAAGACGGCCACACGGGAGGGCGGGAGGGCGCACAATTGTACATTCGATTATAAAGTAGTGTGCCCTCCCGCGAGGCCATCTTTATAAGTATCCGAGTAGGTCAATGTTTTTAATACCAGGTCATCGTATTTACTCGCCATAGAATTCATTCTACTATCGTCATCAAATTCCTTCATCATGCTAATAATATATGTTGGTATACAATATATATTATGTACTGGATTATTGCATGGTAAGGGTTTGGGTGTTCTTCAAGGACAGAATTCTAACGACCGTACTGCGGAGACCAAGACGTCAATAGGCACGCACTTCGAATATAACTCAGTCGAGCCGCATGTTTGATATATGCAGCCCAAAATTCCCTCAGAGTAATAGAGAAGCAGAGCGAGCTGTAAAGACTATGAAAACACTATTAAAAGGCCATACATGGCAATTTTAATGTATCGCTTGACACTATGACCATCAGACCATGCACCTCGCAAAGACAGCCGAGTCAACTCAGAAACATACTGACTTCCTATGTTGGCATCATGCTGATCTACAAATGCAAACACATGTAATGAAAGTGAAACAAAAAAAGCGGGGAAAAAACGTATAATATTTGTTATATAACCTCTCCATTCAGATGCATCTGAATGGAGAGGTTATAGAACAAATCGCGTTTTTTTTGGGGCAACCATATACATTTGCACTGATGCAAATGTATATGTTGCCCAGCTGGGATAAGAGTGCTTGAGGATCCTGTGCTCAGCTGGAGTTTTGACCATGCAGTTAGCAGTGCCCATGCACCCTTGATTTGACAGTCCTCTCTTAGCAACAGACCCAACTGAGCTTCTGTAGAGGTAGTTTGGAGCTTTTTTCACTTGTGCTTCATGCCCCAGCTGCTTGAATTGCATGCGCATCTGTTGGTACCTGCACCAATCTCACCCTCAGCTGCAAAAATATTCAACTTGCTAGGGTCTCCCCTGGTTGCATTTTGTCATCATGCACCTATGCAGCAAGATGCACTGTCCTCAGAATTAGATGAGCATCAGTTTACTACTTTCTTTGAACAAGATCAGTTCCATATTACCATCCGGTGATGAGATGCCTCAGAAGACTCATCATGATGTTTCCTTCGCCCAGGATCCCTGATGCATCCACATGCAAACAAATTGAAGATATTGTGCACTGTCATAATCTGATGCAAAATGTATTTGCTGAATCTTGCTGTTTGGCACATTGAATATGATCATGACAATTCAATACTTGCTGTGGTATTTTCCACACAATTCCTTCTATTATTCGTTTGCTGAAGCTTACAAAGGATGTGGCATTTACTGTTTTTTATTAACAGTGGACTGTTGTTTATAAGTTTATCTCATTTCACTCTAACTCACCTGCAGATAGGCTAGTAACTCAGCAACCCCAAATAAATTGAACTGGTACAATGCTAATAAATTTTATACCTGGATTACATGTACACAACACAGTCACATTATGCCTGATACAGAACCAGAATTGACTGATACATACAAAGACACAAATTAAGTCAGTCTGAACATTGTGTATTAATCATGCTAGGACTAAAATCAACCTAGAAAAATCATTTAGCATCAAAATTAATGAATTAAAATGGCATAATTATATATAATATTTTACATACTGACACCTGCATACACAACACAAACACACCTTCAACAATCCATATAGCCAATTAGCAATACATGAAGATTAGGATCGATGTTTTGGGCATATTATAGTAAGCTGTTAAATAGTTTTACTTCCACTATCTTAAATATCAGTCCACCCGGCATGCTCTGTTTGGTCTTGTATACTTGAGTACACAACGAAAATATCAATGACACTGCATCTCTCCACTAAAGATCCATGCACATGGCAATATTTTATGACAAGAACATTACACAATTTGCATAATAAAAAAGAATAACAGATATTGGAATAAAAAATAGTCAGTTTGCAATGAATCTACTGAGGGAAGTGTTCAACCTCAGTAAAGTTAGTTCCAACGAGCTCTTGCACAGAATATCGAAGGCTCAGCAGGAAGTGTTCCATTGAGGTTGGTGTGTTTTCTTTCTAGTCATCAAATATACTGGGTGTGACCAGTCAATACTGTTGTGAGGGAAAGAGAGAGCAAATTGAGTGCTGGTGTACCAAGGATTGTTCCACATACCACATACACTCATGCAAACCACACAGCCAGTCCACAAAATGAATTAATAAAGAGCATTCTCTGCACACCTCTGAGACACCAAAGAGACACCTTACAGTGCTCTGACTGGGAGAGGAGTATCTTTAATCTTCAGAAAAGTTTTAGCACCATTATGATACTGTCTGTGGGTTACTTTATTGTCAGCCAAATTGCTGAGATGTGACTGGGTTATTTGTATCTAATACAATTTATGGATGCACGATAACATATTAATTAAAGAACCAAATTAGCAACTAAACAGAACAATCCAGCAGTATAGGGAAGATATTTACAAAAATCCAGGCTGAATACATACATGTAATTGCAAAGAGCTCAAAATCCAAACTTTTTTTAATTTACAAAGGCACATGCTAACTATAACATTTTAACCAAGGTACATGTATCAATGCGTGCTCTACCATAGGCAAAACATTATTCACCAACAACAACACTGCTCAATGCATGATGAGCCTGATATTGCAGCTCTAGTGGTCAAGCCTGCCATATCATCCTTGATCTAGGACAGTTACATGTATGTATCTGGATCTAGGACATGGAAATGGGAGACTAACAGGTTAAAAATGAGGAACAATTTCAAGTTTTTTTAATTTTAAATAAGGCGAGCTCCTTGACGTACAACTACCACCATATCTAATATGTGGACATCAATTTCATACAAACGAATTTTAAAAACTTCAAGCAATTTACACATGTTAAAATTAAAAAGCAGCAGTGAATTTCTAACGCATCAGAATGAAAGTACAGCTCCAATAACCAGTTTCAGAAATATACATGCACATGTGTATGCTATTCAATAAGTAAGAAGAATGCAAAAACCAGTGCAAGGCAAAGAAAATCAAGTTCATAAATTAATTCAGTGTCCTATCTATCCTGGTTGTCCCACTATGTTTAATACAAAGATACAAGCAATCGATCACTATCAAGTTATTAAGGCCATAGATAACTGTGGCTGTGCAGCCCTTCCACACACACACACACACACACACACACACACACACACACACACACACACACACACACACACACACACACACACACACACACACACCACACACACACTACTGATCAGACAGCTTTCAGGTTCAAAACTATACTTAGGAGAATTTTTGATTATTAAAATTGGACCACTATTAACATACCATTTAATTATAACACAGAGGACTGTAATATTATATATGCTAATGTGCAGGCTAGAACCATTGCTCTGTTTAATGGCAATGTTGATACCCTGTATAACCTTTTGAATCATGGATGCAATTTGATGCAATTTTAGAGTGTATGTAGCCTTTGGATACCTTCATCTAACTAAAGCGGGCTAGTAGAGTTAACAAATTGAAACATTTGCAAGAGTTGAAGCAGAAGCTCAACAGTCCGGTACTCATCACCCAGCAGGTCTGGAAAGAACACAATGGACCATAAGCACACACACATACATACACAAATACTCACACACATACTCACACACATGCACACTGCACACACATGTACGTAGGCCTACATGTACAAGCACATCTCACCAGACCAGGTACAAGATATTCCCGAGAATGTCAGCTGACTATGGCAGATGTATCAGGCACAGATCACCTAATTATTACTCCACCCCTTGTTCCCTTCCATGCTCCCAATGTTGTTTTTTTTTTTAACTTCACCGCAACATCTATTTATAAAAATTCATTTTGGTGGTAGCAACAGCATTTCCTATAGTCAAATATGAGTGAATGGCACTGATGAGCAGGTACTTTTGTATTGTATACACTTTTGTAATTATGTCACAGCTGTGACATACTTGAGTCTGGACACCACACAAAGGTAATAGATAATCCATGACAAATTATGGCATTATACCAGTAGTATCAGCGAGGGTCATTGGGCTATTGCATTATTCAACCATACACCCCTACAGATGACAATAAATGGTGTCCAGGGGGGTATAGGGTGTGTGTGTTTGTGTGCCTGTGTGCTTGTGTGTGTGTTTGTGTGTATGTGTGTGCATGTGTGTGTATGTGTGTGCGTGTGTGTGTTTGTGTGTGTGTGTGTGTGTGTGTGTGTGTGTGTGTGTGTGTGTGTGTGTGTGTGTGTGTGTGTGTGTGTGTTTGGAAATAGCAAAAGCTTGACCAGGGAGGTGTAACCAAATAGAAGTTCGTCCAGGAGTATTTAAAAGTATGCTCCAGGTGTGCGTGTGTGTGTGTGTGCGTGTGTGTGTGTGTGCGTGTGTGTGTGCGTGTGTGTGTGTGCGTGTGTGTGTGTGCGTCTGTGTGTGTGCGTGTGTGTGAGTGTGGGGGGTTACATTTGCCATTTGTAGGGATCTATTGATGAAATAAGGAATAGCCCATGCCAGTTTGCTGATATTCTTCGACCCCCCCCCCCCCCCCCCCCCCCTAGTCTCGTACCCAGACCCAAACGTACGTAAGCATTATCGCTTACAGTATAATACAGCGTACATAGGGTCTGGCCAACAAGTCGAAGAAAGTTGTTCTTAGGAATGTAATTGGAATGTTCGATAATTTGGGTTGTCATAGCAACGGCTACGTCATCACGATAAAACGTGAGGTTTGTTTGAGCAGATCTGTCTTTGCTTAAGCTACAGAGAGAAAAGGCTACCGCCGCAATGATACCCTCAGAGTGGTGAACGCGATGGGCTGGGAAGCGATTCACGACAGATTTTAGACGTATCTTCGAAATGAGTCCTTCCATGTTGAAATGGCTTTCCCTTCGTTTTAGACACGTGTCCATATATCACAACCTTAGCCGCGCACGTACGATCAAGCACCAGGCCAGTGGCGGTGTGGCCAGGGGGGGCAGGGGGGCAATTGCCCCCCCAGCGGCCCTAAAAACAGGGGCGCCAAAATATAGCTAGGGCGCCAAAATGACGGCTGAAGTATGCATGACATTGGTGTCTTAACAGACTCAAAATAAAGTTAGCCTGGAATGCGCTGCTTAAATGCTTGAGGCCAATACGTAATACAGAGCGATTACATTAATATTACTTAGCTTAGGCCTATATCTAGTTATTTATTTGTTAATAGAAATTAACTAAACTATTGCATTCGTTTATTTGGATAACCATAAAACAAATTGGTAAGCAGTCGTTATACTAAAGGGGCGTAGGAGCTGGGGCTGCAGCAGCGGCCATGGCTTTTCACAACAACAACAATTTTTTTTAGGTTGATAAGCGCGCATATATAACTCAATAGCTGAGCAATTGCTGCTAGTTAATGACATGCAAGTGGTCTTCAAATCGATCGTGAGAACTAGTTCAATTAAGCTAGGCTACCCGTGCAACGTAGTTTACAACGGTTACCAAAAGTGGCCTTGGCTGCACTATAGCCGTTTTATATTTTACATTACATGCGCAGAGGCAAGGTATCAAAACAAACTAACCTGGTTACAGTTTTAGCGTAGTTTTTGGGGGGTTTTCTATGCAAAAAGCGTTGGCTTCTGGGGCTCCGCCCCAGACCCCGATGGGGGAGCTTACAGCGCTCCCCCGCAACCCCTAGCTGAACGGGAGGGGTGCCCCCCCTCCGTACCCTCCCCGGGGAGGCGGGGGAACCACCTTTGTTGGCCGCTGCACTCTATATTTCCTTCCTACGCCACTGGCGTTATTGTAGTTCCAATGGACAGGAGCACTTAACACGCCCCCCATTCTCCTTCAATTGCACGTGAAAATGACCGTGGCAATTTCGCTGTAAATTATACATGTATATACACTTCGTGATTAAAATGCGATGGATGGACATGTACACGTATATATGTGCAGAAGCTTGTTTTTTTTTTTTTTTTGGGGGGGGGGGGGGGGGGGGGGGCGCCTTTATATATATCTGCCCCCCCAGCGGCGGGTGTGCCACAACGCCACTGCACCAGGCTCCTCTCTGTAGTGTGGAATGCTATTGGAATCTAATTACCGTGACGTCACGCGAGCTCTCGATTCTGATTGGAGCGCCAACATTCCGGCGCACCAGAACAACTTCGATCGACTTGTTGGCCAGACCCTCTGTACGTGATGTTATACTGTAAGCGATACACCTCCTACCTTTCGCGAAGTTCTCCTGGTGCCTGCCATATGCTTCCTCTGTCGGGTCTGACTTGCAGAAGTACTTCAACGAGTCGAGAGCTGCACGCGCCGGACCCTGATTATGCAGTGATATATCATACTTTATAGGGCCTAGTACTGTAACCTATTGAAATTAGAAACTCCCATTATGAACGAGTAGCAAGTACTAAAGTAGCAGCGTTAAACGCACCTCAAGATATAAGTAGATGACTCGATCGATAGTTCGACATTGTGATGGGGCACGGCAGCTTTGTAGGCTGTAGCGAGTGTAGGGCACGGGCAACTTCGTACGTTGTAGGGCACGGCAGCTTTGTAGGCTGTAGGGCACGGGCAACTTCGTACGTTGTAGGGCACGGCAGCTTTGTAGGCTGTAGGGCACGGGCAACTTCGTACGTTGTAGGGCACGGCAGCTTTGTAGGCTGTAGGGCACGGGCAACTTCGTACGTTGTAGGGCACGGCAGCTTTGTAGGCTGTAGGGCACGGGCAACTTCGTACGTTGTAGGGCACGGCAACTTTGTAGGCTGTAGGGCACGGGCAACTTCGTACGTTGTAGGGCACGGCAGCTTTGTAGGCTGTAGGGCACGGGCAACTTCGTACGTTGTAGGGCACGGCAGCTTTGTAGGCTGTAGGGCACGGGCAACTTCGTACGTTGTAGGGCACGGCAGCTTTGTAGGCTGTAGGGCACGGGCAACTTCGTACGTTGTAGGGCACGGCAGCTTGGTAGGGAGGGGACAAATCGTACACTATTCTAATATTATAGATGTACACCAAGATTGGGGGTAAAATATATAAAAATAAAAATAAATACGGGGCCCGCGGTGGGGAAAATTTTTTATGAATATTGACGGCAACGGCGTTCCATAAACTTGGACCTTTCTGACAGCGACTCGCGAGGAAAGCTATTCCGTGAGGGTAGTTCGAACTATTGCTTTTCTACAAACACATGTACTTAGTAGTTGGGCGTAGCCCGACCTTCCGCCAATACGCGACGGTCGGGCTACGCCCAACTATGTACTTAGCGTGCAGGCATTACGAGTACACACGCCATCATTGAGTAACGCTGCCTAGATTATTAACAGCTTTTCTTAATACCATAGAAACAGCTTCAGGATTTAAAAAGAGATATAGTGTGACCAGCCTCCTTGGATGGGTTGTGTGTATGTGTGTATTTGTGTTTGTGTGTGTGTGTGTGTGTGTGTGTGTGTGTGTGTGTGTGTGTGTGTGTGTGTGTGTGTGTGTGTGTGTGTGTGTGTGTGTGTGTGTGTGTATGTGTGTGTATCTGTGTGTATGTATGTGTGTGTGTTTGTGTGTGTGTGTGTGTGTGTGTGTGTGTGTGTGTGTGCAAGGAGCTAGAAGTGTGCATAAGGTATGTCGAGAGCTCTTTCGTATCTTTGTTCAAACAATAATTTGGAATCATGAAGGTCTTTAAGAACCAGAACCTAGATGGATTCTTTGTTGAAGGCCAGTGCTGCAGCCTTTGCTGAAATTGCAGGCACTAATAACTGGAATTGAGGGGATTTGATCAGTCATGTTGAACACTTTAAGAAATCCTTTTATCACATTACTGTTCTGCTCGTGATTGGAGTAAATGTACTCCCAGTTGTTTTATTTTTGTGGATCACAAAAAACCCAACAGATTTTGTTTAGCTTGTAGATTTAAAACAAGAGATTGTTTTACAGTATAGCTATGCTTTTATATATATAATGAACGTGATGCCTATTAATGAACAGAGCTAGTAAATAAATGCAGAGAATAACCCACTCATCAATTGAAATGCAGTCTTGAAAATTTATAACAGTCCAAATCCATCATTTCCTATAACTAATTCCACCATATCATCCCTTCATTTCCATTTTGCAAGTTTCAACTGTTGGGAATCTTGTAGCGGGGTGATTAAAATGGACTGGGTCAAATGCCCAAGTGGCAATTTTCCATCTGGAAGAGAATGTTGGTAACACGGATACGCATGTACCTTGACTAGACATACCGTCTGCCTCATTTAAAAACTGATATGCATGGTCTTCCAAATCTCATTGGAAATGAATTTCACGTCAAGAAGACAAAAAATTAATTCCTACACAAGATGGGACTAACCTCTACAAACTTTGCGACGTGTAAACAAAATATCATTTCAATCTGTTGTGGATTATACACCACAGAACATTGCACAAATAATGTTTTTAATCCCTCTATGAATTGATCCATAACTACTTTAACTTTAATTGTCCAAAAGTAATGCTCTAATGTATTAGTGATTGCCAATTGACATCTTGCTATTACCTATCTCAAATACTGCATTTGCTGCATAATCAGCACCAAACAACTCTGTATCATTTCTTGCAACCATTATCTTGTGCAGGTTAAATAGAGATTTAGCTACTTCATGTACAATACTATGTGACACATTATTCTACTGCCTTCTGTACAATCTCACTTATATTATCAGGAACAGCACAAACATCAACAGCGATGTTTGTATTAGAACCTGATGTACACCACTTCAGCAGGAACAGGAAGGTGGCAACATCATCCTTGCCCAATTCACATTGCAATGTATACACCTAGATAGTAAACCTGCTGTGCCTGCATGCATGCTAGTAAGGACACCTTTAATTTTTTGCTTGTGCATGATTAAGTACGTATGTGGCATGACCTCATACAGTACAGCACAATACAATAAATGCTACATCTGTTTGCATCATTGAAAACAAATTTCTGCCTAATTACAATTCTCAAGACAGATTAGCTTAAAACAATTTCATTAACTATACTGATGCATTGAGATAAATGTTTAAACCAAAAAAAAAAAGCAGAATCATTGATTATAGTACTGCACTGATCTAGACATAAATAACAATATGGTGGTACCTAAGATGTAAATCAACACTGCGACAAATCCTATAGCTGCTAAAAAAAAAGAAAAAAAAGAAATACAATGAGAACTTCAAATAGTGTATTGTATCCTTGTTTGCAGACACAATATCTTTCACTAGATCAGTGTCAGAAGAATTCTGAGTTGAAAGAATGATTTTTTAAGAATTAAGGTCTTATATGCGAGATCCTAATTGAGTATGATAAAGGTCTTTAAGAACCAGAACCTAAATGGATTCCTTGTCGAAGGCCAGTGTTGCAGCCTTTGCTGAAATTGCAGGTGATATACCTTGCTTGCAGGCACAGAATCACTATATGTCCTCTAGAAAGTCATGATTCAAAATGCTGCCTGCTGATGGCTAAGTGTTGTTTTTGTTGGGCACTAGAGTAATAATTTATTATTATTTTTCCCTCCATCTGCAGAACCTGCTTTCACAGAAGAACAGAAGAATATAGAAATAGAATGAGAGAATGAAAAAGCTATAATAGTTCCAAATAGTCATTTTGATAGTTGTACACCTAATATGGTATGGAGACACCACCTTGCATGTCTTCATACTAACATATGGAATATCAAGTACTAACATCCACCGAGAAGAATAAAGACAAACTGCTTCTTGCTGGACCGGCTTGAAGAAAAGCTTGTCGAGTTTAATACTTTTAAAATGACAGGTGAGGAGTTTAAGGAACTTCTTATATCATATTTTCCAAAGGTAAAGGATTTGTAAACCACAAAAGGAGTGGATCTTGAACCGTTGTCCATCATGTCATACTACTCACCAGAAGTATTGTAACAGTAAACGTACCTATATTGTACCTTTTCAGTGGTACCTTGATCTACGAGTCTCTAACAATGTATAAGCTTGATAGTAATTTACATCCTGTAAATGTGCACGTATTTATAGATGGATGTTTGTCACACTTTTGGGTACAGTTTTCCCATTGACTAACTGAGGGGATGACAAAAGCACTGATGCAATAAATATGCTTGCATAATTTCATTTTTGTAATGGCATCAAAAAGGAGGCGTTATTTGACAGCTGTAGCACTTAAAGCCACGAAAGGAGGCCCTTATTTGTGAACAGTATAGTTAGACAAAGTCTATTTATGATCGTAGGGAGTTGTATCTGAAGAGAAGGTGAATGCATTTTCATTTGTGATTGATTTGAAACATTTGCATACAAACTAGGATAGTGTTTTTGACTTCAAGAGGACATAATGATTCTGTGCATGAGTGCCTGCAAACAAGGTACATACGTGTAGATGGGCTATGGTGCAGTAAGCTTAGAGGACCTAAACTTTATTTTTATTTTTAAAATCATTCTTTCAACCCACAATTCTTCTGACATTGAGCTAGTGAAGGATATTGTGTCTGTAAACAAGGTTACTATACGTTATTTGAAGTTTTCATTGTATTTCATTTTTTTACCAACTAGAGGATTTACCTGTTTAGATACAACCATAATTGTATTGTTGTTTATGTCTAGATCAGTGAAGTATTATAATTAACGCTTTTTGTGTTGTTTGTTTTAAAAATATTTATCTCAATGCATCAGTATTAATATATATTGTTGATGAAGTTGTGTTAAGCTAATCTATCTTCTCTCAGTGGAACCACTGAGAATTGTAATTAGGCTAAAAATTGTTTTCAATGATGCCAGGAAACAAATAAAAGTAGCTTTGATCCTTCTAGGCAGCTTAAGGTATATTGTGCTGTACTTTAGAAGGTCAACATATGTACTTCTTCATGTACATGCAAATAATTAATGATGTCCTTACAGGCATGCATGCAGGCACAGCAGTTTTAGATCTACTATCGAGGTGTAAACACTGCAATGTGAATTGTGCAAGCTAAGGTTTGTTTACAAACGTAACATTGCTGTTGATGTTTGTGTAATTTATACAGAAGGTAGTAGAATAATGAGTTACATGGTATTGTACATGAAGTAGCTAAACCAGTAGTATTACTTAACCTGCACATAATTATTAATAGATAGCTCGTGCTGATAATGAAGCGAATGCACTATTTGAGATTGGAAATAGCAAGATGCCAATAATCCCGAATAGAAACAACATACTGCTGGACTATTATGTACGATTAAATTTAAAGTAGCTATGGCTATGGATCAATTCATAGAGAGATTAAAAACATTATGTATGCATTGTTCTTTCACACTTCACCCACAACAGATTGAAACGATATTTTGTTTACACAATTTGCAAAGTTTGTGGAAGTTAGTCCCATCTTGTATTGTTAATGCTAGGAATTTTTTTTTCTTTTTGTCTTCACATTACATGGGCATTTGACCCAATCCATTTTACGTTTCTTCACAGGGATGGATGCATGGAATTTGAAGGTGCCATTTATATCATTCCCAACAGCCGGCTTCAACTTGCGAAATGGAACTGAGGCAATGATATGTTATACAAAATGATGTATGTATCTATTGCCATAGGCGCAGCCATAAATGGCGAGCAAAAGCCGACTATTCTCGTCATGACTCGTGAATCGAAAATTCAAAAGACAATACAGCACGGTGTCGTAGTGCACAATGTCCCCCCTAAAATTTGTCCCCCCGGACGTTTTGCATTAGTGTACAATGTCCCCCCGGACATTCTGCACTAGTGTACAATGTCCCCCCGGACAATCTACACTAGGGCAAACTGTCCCCCTTCAGGGTAAAATGTCCCCCCTCATAACATTTTATTTCATCTATGACAAGGCTGGGAAACTTTTACGGCAGTACACGGGATCGCGTTGACGCCATTACACAATAGTACCTAACCGTCGCCAAATCTGCATGTCGTTCCGCCGCTTGAAATGCTCATTGTAACCAATACTGACACACATACACGAACATTTAGAATTAAATTCCTTAACGATATATAAACAGCTCTTATCCTTTCCGTGTCGTCAAAGCACACACACACATGTATACACGAACACATTCATTATTAAAATTCCTTAAGGAGTGGTGATTGATATACTTCATGGCTGAAATCTCATCAGATGAGTATGCCGGAGAGATTGAGGAAAATAGCCTGAAAAGTAATGTCACATAAACACAGCTTCACACTGCGTGCACCGCCTGACATATCCCAGGAAAGGCTATCCCATCGTCAGTTCATCTGTTGCGTGATAGTACAACCGATCAGTCGCGGGTACCCAGACTAAAACCCATCCTAAATAGCGTAAAAACCACGCATCCTGCGTCCAGGGTGGGAATAGTGTAAAAACCTTACTTGCAGGGTTTTTGTCGAATGTTGACGTATGAATTGAATTATTGCTTCAACATTCGACAGAACTAGGGTAGAACCACATCATCATGTATTGCACAATCCGGGCAGGATGGTTTTTACGCTATATAAGGACGGGTCTTCATTAAAAACCAGCCTGTTGGACGTTTATAACTGCCTTTGTTATCCTATATAGGTAGGACATTGCGCCCTAGTGTGGATTATCCGGGGGGGGGGAGGGGGGGGGGGGGGGGGGGGGGGGGGGGGGGGACATGCATTTTACCCTAGTGGGGGACAGTTTGCCCTAGTGCAGAATGTCCGGGGGGACATTGTGCCCTAGTGCAGAATGTCCGGGGGGACATTCTGCACGGGGGGACAATCCGCCCTCCCACAACGGCACACAAATTAATGAGGCATAACATGGAATAACATTTAAAGATGCCGAAATACGTCGAAGTGCCATATTAGTCGCTTTTCGCTTTGCCCGGTCAAATCTAAAAAATTAAGGCAAAACTGATCCTGTTGTGCAAATCAATTATAATAAATACAATGTGTTTTCAAAAATTATTAACCATGTTGAATAATAAAGAATAATGATTTGTCTACACAAAAGAAAAAATTTGTTCACAAATTATTTATAGTTCGAACAGTACAATGGTCTAACCTTAGCTTGTCTGCGTTGCCCGGCCTTCCCCTAATCTCATATTTGGATGCAAGTAAGATTGCAGATACTGGATTAAGGAACTGGGATTTTACACATCTGATAGGCAATGTATTTAACGGTCTGATGCAGGGATAACAGATGCAGTAATACATATACAGCTGCATGCTCAACGTATTTGTGGATTGACAGTGAGAAGATTATTTAAAAGTCCACACAGTTGCAAAGGGCATGCATCCATGAATGCATGCCTTGCACTCTTACTGCACATTGACCTCAATATGATTTTATATAAAACGGCACAGGCAGTTGCATATGAAATAGAAACTGCCAAATTAACAAATTCGCCGTGGCTAGCTGAAGTAAAATTTGAAGGCAGTGACGAATTCAGAACGAGTGATGGGGACTCAATGATTTGAGCACCAATGCACCCTTTCCATCACAGCTTTAAGCCGCACTGCCATGTCCGCCTGATCTCCTGGCGGCAAAGGTCCCAAAGCTGAGTATGCTCCATGATCGTATGTCACCAAGTACAGCTCCAAAACTGCCCAAGGACTCTCAGACATCGCAAGCCTCTCGATGGATTCGATCGTCTCCCTCCTAAACACGCAAATGCGTTCCAGAAAATGCGCCTGCAAGTCGTATTGCGAAGACGCCATCTTCGCCACGGCGTAGCCAAGCCAAAGTGCGGATTCATTGTCCAGAAGGACGAGTTGTCCACTCGAGGTCACCTCAAGGTTATGAACAGGTTTCTGAAGCATGTTCGGGCTCCATTGAAGGTTGAGCAGAGTACTGAACAGCCTGTCCGTGTGGCCCGTGATGTAGTCGAACGCAATCATGTCAGTCCACTGCATCAATCGCAGCTTCTCGCTCGCACTGGAATTCTTCACCGACTGCGTAGTAATTAATGCGTTTTCAGGCTTGAGAGCGTTCGGAATGTACTCCTCGGCAAGGCCATCTACGTACACAGTAAGTTCGACATAGGATCCTTGATCCCAACCAGCTGCATTGGCTTCGGTCGCAACAGAACCCCAAAGTCTACTAAAAAAGTCGACCGTAACTAGAACGGTCGGAGGTACGCTCTCAATGCCGAGAAGTGCAGCGAAATGGTAGGCGTACAAGTCGGAGCGAATATCAGTTTTGCTATCCCTATAGCGGCAGCACACCTTCGTTCCGTCTTCCAATCTGGCGAGGCGGTTCTTCAGTCGTCCACAACCATTTTCCAGGGTCACAACTCGTAGCCTCTGTAATTTTGCAGCGAAGTCGTCACGATCTTGCTTAGCGAATGGAGCCTTAAAACTTTCAGACACATCCTGATCCCAGAATAGTTTCGCAGGAAAGTCGGTGTTTTTATTATGTGGCAAGGCACTCGAAGTGAAAAGTACTACAAAAAACACCGCAGCTCGCATTTTAGCAATGAATTAACTGATGTACTGGGCGATACTGGAGTTAACCGGGCGGAAATGCCTGTAACGCACGTGCATGTGCCTTTTCCGCATGATGCATTAATACATGATCCCCGCCCTCTCTAGCTCCCTTGCTCCGTTATTGCTATTTTTGACAGTGCGCTGCAAATGGGCGTAGTGTGTATTGTTACCGTGCATCCCACCACAAACCGTACTGGTGACCGCAGCCACCACACCATTCAATCCTTTAGCCAAACAAACCCACAGGGTCCAGCCAGAAAAAGAAGTCGGAGTTACTAGTAAATGATCGCTTCTTGCATGCACATTTTGTCTCCGTGTTACAAGCTACAATAACGATGTTACAATGACTAACGCATTAAAAAAAAAGTATAAGCATATTATAATACAAACCTGCAGAAGAGTTCAATGAATGCACTCAATTCATTGTGGTGCATTGGAGGATCAATGCCAAAAGTATCTCAACCCTACCATACCAAAGGGCCTAACCACAAGCATCCCGGCCATACCACATGCGCACTCATTGGAACCAAGGAGTTGTATATAGGTGTGAGATGGTGTATACTTTGATGACGAAGTATCACTATGAAAACTATTCTTGTTAAATGTCTTGATGAATAAGTGGGGAGGAAAGGAGGGTAAGATAATCCTCATGCAACATCTAGAAAATGTCCATGCAGGAGGGTGAGATGGGACAGAGTGATATGATACGTGACGAGGGAGTGGTATGTCTGTCATACCATCCCGTATTGTTAACTCTATAGCCTCCATTGACTGAAGAAAGGACACACCACTGTCATTACATACACACCTGTGTATACAATGCACCTGCATATACAACACACTATACCTTATAATAGCTGGTCAATACTGTATGTGACTAGCACAATATGTCATGGAGTATATGTGTGCGCGTTAGCTCCCACATGTTGAAGCTATATAAGTGAATTGCACAACCAGCTCAATTAGCCAAACTGTGACCAAATGGTTAGGTCAGAGCATGCATTTTTGGGTGTGGGGTGGGGGAAGGAACCAAATTGAATCACTCAGGGCTGTAGCACCATCTGGATGCAGTATATGCGTGTGTGTATGTGTGTGTGTATGTGTGTGTGTGTGTATGTGTGTATGTGTGTATGTGTGTATGTGTGTGTGTATGTGTGTGTATGTGTGTGTGGAACAAGTGAGTGAGGTGTGCAAAACTTTGAGTAGAGACAAACTAGCAACAGAAGTAGGAAGGGGATGCGGAATATATTTGCACACCCAAGTGGTAATATGCTGAAGTTGGAGTTACACTGCTGATGTGTGTACTATGATCAGTGTGTACACAGCAAGTGACTAACAATCACACCTTCCTTTGCAGTCCCCCTTCCTTTATCTCAAGTTTAAAGATACACTGATTTATATCAGTGGCATAATGAACCCATTGCTGCCTGTTTTTATTTATTCAGGGATGACTAGAAATTGCAGATATGCCATAATTCCCTGCTTGGGTGCTAACCACATTGCCCAGAAGCCATGTCACATGCAACAGCTCCCCCATACTCCTCTCACACTGTCATTTCATAGCAATTGGCAGGTTACAGAGGGTGCAGTAGCTTAAGTCATATCAGATATCAGTGAACAGGGCACCAGGATTTGAAGGATGATTGAAACATCTCATGAAAAAAAAGGTGAGCAATATTAAGTTATGATAGATAAAAACAAAAAAATGCCTACATTTTAAGTGATCTCAGCTGAGTAATTATTAAGCAATCCAAATGTGTCATTCATTACGTACAAGTGCACAGATAACATCTTAATCTTAATTTGAATGCGGAAGGCCTGCCTGTCAATCATTGTATTGAAACTACCCTGCCTGGCTAGACACAAGTTTCCCTGGTAAGATAAATTGCTTAACCATATTGGCACTGATCCAAACATAAGTAGCAATTGGCCTGGGCACTACCATAATATTCACTACAGCGACACCCACTCTCCTCAGTTCAAACCTATCACCTATACTTTAGCTGACGTTGTTCCAATAAGCAGATTTGTCCCTCTTCCATGCATCCCAAGTATGCCAGGCAGAATCCGCAACATTAAGCAAAAATGTTGCGATCCATTAAATAAAGTGTCTTTACTCCACATACCCACCATATTAGGAATGGAGGAGTACTGAGCTAATTTGATGCACATGCTGTGACACAATACTCTACCCTTATTTGCAATTATATGGGTGATAGTGTGTATTACAGGTATAAGGTATTGTGAAGTGTTGTGTTCCATATGGATGTGTACATTTGTGAATTGTGTATTGTGCATGTGTACTATGTGTGAGTGTGGGCACAAAAGGATATGAAGAACCACAACTATCAAACTTTATTCATTACACAGTAGAACATGACTCCTTTGCACACATTTGGCTGGGAAGAGCACCCTTACCACTCCAGCAGTTGATATTCAATTCAGACCACAGCAGCTAGGGCACATGAGACTTGGGTCAGATTACATAGGAATCCTTTGGTGCAAAGGTATATCTTTATACATTTGTAACATAACAGCCTGTACAATACACTGACTGACACAACTGTCACTGATGTTTAGTACCCCCATCAATATTAATTATAATTAAAGGTAACATATACTCATAAGACACAAAGCCAAGCAGAAATTAACTAGCAAATTAACTACAAAGACAAGGATGCATCCAACTACATATCAGTAAGCTGAAAGGCCCACACATCATGGGCAGGTGAGGGATTCGGTACACACAGTATACTGGTACACAACCACAGAAACGTATGAATAGAATACATACACTTGTACACATTGATTTGCCTCTTTCTGGAGCATCCTAGCTGTTATCGAGCACATATAATGGAAGCTTGACATACAAAGCTTACAGCTTGATATATGTGTGGTTGTGTGTGTGTGTGTGTGTGTGTGTGTGTGTGTGTGTGTGTGTGTGTGTGTGTGTGTGTGTGTGTAGTGTGTGTGTGTGCCGTGTGTGTGCATGTGTGAGTTTTAAACTTGTGTGTATGTCAGTGTGGGTGGATATCTCAATGGGTACACAGTTCAATCTTCTGGCAATGGCAAAGCTGCCCATTTTACCAGGTTATACGGTTAATGGGCTGACACATGCATATATAGTTTCAGTCTCAATATAGAGAACTGGCTCAACGTTGGGACGGCCACGAAAAACGTATGCATGCCAATTAAAAAGTAATGCAGACATTCTCTATGGCAAAAATCCATGACCTTAGTGATCCGGAGTGGCGCGAGTCACGCTAATGTGTGGCGGCAGGGACTGATCTAGAGCTGATCGAGAAATGCTTGGATCTTAGAAGCACACCCTACTATTACCATATGAAGAAATCGGCGGTTACCAGGAAAGTGATGGTGTTCAAAAAGACATCCTATAGCATGTGTTCCATTGCTAGTACATAGGGGTAGTGTGGTTTGAATTTGTGTTGATTTTATAAGTACTAAAGTAATGGCTCGTATGTATTCAAAACAAAGTTAGACTTACACCTATTCAAATGTATGAAAAATGGTTACTCTTGAATTTTATTATTGTTGGTTTCAGTTATTAATTAACTTTTATATTTTAGCTAAAATGTACTTTACATTATTAATTTTCAATTTGTCTGAAGCTGGTGGATTGACATTTCTTTTACAGCATTAGAAGCATTTTTAAGTTGCTTTAAGACAAAGATAATCATGAAAGTGTCCTGACACCTCATTTCCATTGTGTTTCAATGTGTTTTTCTCTTCCTTCGTGTTACTAAATAATCCTCCAAATATTGCAAAGACAGCCCATTGATACAATGTAAATAATAATGGAAGTTAGCTACAACATAGTAGCAATATTAGATTATTGTAGCTACCGAAACACAATCTTTTCTATGACGACAATAATTTTAATTTTACGCACCACAGCAAGTACATGAAATTTTTTTTTCACTTGTGCATAAAAGTACAAAACAATACGTGTAATACCATCATAATAAGATTTATCGATGGAATAAAAAAGCGGGTAAATTAATAACTGAAACCAACAATAGCTAACCGCAAGTTATAGTACATTTGCCACCTCATTTTTACGTGTAGAAAGGTTGTAAGGTGCAAACTGTGCAAATATATATATATAATTATAATAAAAATATTATTATAATTATATTATATATAAATTATTATAATTATATATATAATATATATATATATATGATTACATTGACGATTTCAGTTCGGGAAAGCAAAACATAGCTTCCCATTAAAACATGTACACAAAATCACTTTCTGACCTAATCACTGTATTCCACTGTTTTGAATCTTAACGTAAAATTGAGTTGCCACCCTTTATTATGATTTGCAGCACATTGGTACACGTTTTCATGCCATTTGTTTTTTCCATTACATAGACTTTTCTTGTTCGGGGAGCCTTTGAACAATGTTCGGTTACTGGCACCGCCATCTTGACCATTATTGAATAAATGGTCGTCATAACAGAAACACGGCCGGCTACATGTATGTACCTATACATGTAGCTTTACTAAATAATTGTAGTTAGGTTTATTAACTCACAAAATGTTCACAAACTATTTCTGGCCACATCCCCGCTTGGCAGGGGCGGATCCATGCAGTACTTTGGTACGGGGCTGGGGTTCGCGGAGCCCTGGTTGAGTACGAAAACGGGGGGGGGTCGAAATACGCGATTCACATGCCACTTATAAATGCGGGCATTATGCATTTGCGAACAGGCTAATTATAAACGGCTTGCTATCTGAAGTTTGTGACCACGCCAGCTAGCGTGTACGGTGAGAGATAATATAGTAAGGGAAGGGTCGTATATTAATAAACAAGATAGACCGACTAATTAGATGGAGTCATCAATCCATTCAACCATGCCCGGTGTCATAGGGTATACGGTCCGGGGCAATGTTAATACGGTCCAATCCGGATCAGGGACTTGGTTTAATTTCACTGGGCAACAACAAAAAAAGAAGGGCGCCGAAGGCACGCGCGCGCGCAAGACGACCGGAGGGAGTGGCCCCCCTACTCCTCCCTTAAGGAGCGAATCTCCGCCTACGCAGGCAAGCTTGCAGGGCATGCATCACGGTTACAGTCACGATCAATAAAAACAAAGTGCTCCGCTTTTTGAAACACAATGCATTGGTTACATTGGGCACATCACGCTTACCGAACTGCATGGTCGTAAACTCTATGGAATGTTGATAAGTTGGCGACCTGCGATCAGCTTTTCGAACCAAAGGTGCCAGCCCTTACGTGCATGCGCGCGCACGCGGTATATACATGTATTTGTATACCATGCAGGGAATACGGTCCGGGGGCGGGACTGTATTCCCTAGGGGATTGAGTCCGGTTAATTGATTTTGTACAACCAGGGAACTCGGTCCGGGGGACCGTATTCCCTAGGGATTTGGGTCCGGGGGGGACCGTATTCCCTAAGGGAATACGGTCCCCCGGACCGAAAATTGACCCGGACCGTATACCCTATGACACCGGCGTATTTGATCATAAATCAACTGATCCCACTATATGTACATGTGAATTGTCAAGAACTATACAGCTGCACGAAAGAATGTAGTCTTAGTAAACAGATGCCAATACCTGACCTTTGTTATTCTCATAACCAGTAGTTGCAAGCCGGAAATAATGCCTGCATACTATCTGCTGCACTCTGCATTGTATCCATATACCATTTGCATGCAACCATTTGCATGCATGCATATATTGAATGCGTGCACCAATTTAGGTGCACGCGCACAGATGGTAAAAGTATGCAAGCCTACTGATTATATATATCAGCGAATGCACATCCATGCATCGGTGCAATTGGTAGACCTGCATGCATATAGGCAGCAAGTTAGTCAAGTTCTAATCTCTTCATCATGCATTTTCCATGCATGCAATTGAGAGCTGGTTTGACTATCTTCGCGCGGATATATGGGTAAACTGCACCGCTTCAAAGCACTCATTACTGCAGTGGTGCAGTCATGTTACCTTGCACCGTATTGTCTTGCATAATGCACAATTAACTTAACTTAATTAATTGCAGACTATGACAACATACGCATGCGCACGGCTGTTTCATTCCATTGAAAAGTTGGACAATAGGTCTCGTCCCCATTCCCGACATGGAGACAGGCAACCAAACCCTCATTACCGCATGGCACAGGACAGTGGCTTATCCTTCTTTATCCGTACAACGTACGCTCGCTGTGAGTTGATATTTCGGTCAGGCGTCCTTCGAGGACTAAAACAGTATAAGTTTTGTCTTTGTTGTATTTACATACGCGAGAAGAAAGGGCCGAGACTACATGCGCTTTATTTTGAGTTGTTCGTGTCAATAGGCTTTTTTGAGAAACCCGCCAAGCCAACTGGAAAAACTCTTTTAGAAACGTGTACTCAATAGACGGCTGTATTTGGTTCTGTTTAGGGTGTAACGGGGCTTATTTTCTGCGCGTCGTGCTAACGCTTTGAATATGGCAGATTTTTTACGTAGCGAGTGGTCCTCTCACAATGCACATGTGCGAAACACACATACTAGTATACGTGGAAAACAAAATCACACACTATTATTTGCCTTTTTGTTTTCGGCTTAGCTTTTCTGGCCCCTTAGACATCAGTCTGGTACAAAACACACTCAAGTAGTGTTCTAGTCGGGCGTAGCCCGACCGTCGAGTCGGGCTACGCCCAACTGTAGTGCTCTCTGTACTTTGTTAGCCATACTACTGCCATATGTCCTGTACAACTCATAACAACTGATTGAAATGGTTGTGTGCTCTGTAGCTGTTCCCACATCAGCCCAAAGCCTGCATTCACGATTGTATATGGGCGAGTATGGCCCTGTATGGGTAAGCGTGGTTGCCTACCCCGGGCCCCAAGGTATAATACGGTCCAAAATTGTATTGTTTTATGGCTATGCAGTTTAAACGTACATGTACTATGTACGGATGTATAAAAACTGAATCGTATTTGGCCAATCTCAAGGGGTAACCCCCCCCCCCCCCCCTCCCCCTCGCTCGTATTTTCAGGGCCTACGGGGGCCCCCAAACGATATGTTACCCCGGGCCTCACTACAGCTCTCACCGGCCCTGCTGACAGAACTTCTAGACATGAAATTACGCGTTTCCCATTGTCGTCGTGTATGAAATTTATACATATGGGTGTGGCGCACGTGCATTATTCATTAGTTACATGGTCCCGTCTAGCTGTGTTGTTCTTTCACCAGAAAATAAGCCCCAGCATGCACTAAACGCAAAGGTGATGTACAATAATTGCTCTTTGAGTAGGAGTAGGTTTTAAAACCATCTGCTTGGGGCGTTTCGAGAAAAATCGGTTGCCGCTTGAGCACTTAATAAAAACAATAAGAGGTGTGCCTTCAGTAGTCACATGCGCGGCAATTATAGGGCAAAAGATAACTTACTTTGACTGTGCGTACTATTCTTTTTAAGTACGAAATTGGTTGTGGAACAGCTGAAAATTATAATGGTTGTGTTTATTGAATTTGTAGTGGCAAAAAGAGCCTTGTAACGTAAACCACAAAATAATTAGCTCCTTCAGGATCCCAAACACCAAAATACCGTAATGTTCGAATGTATTCTAATTAACAACCTAATGTCCAGCTTGAAACAGCCGTGATATGCATGCACGGATAATGCTCGTAACTAGTGAAAAGCGTGGAAATTGTAACTGAGCGTTGTCCGAGGTTACCATGCAGGCAATAGAGTCTATATAAAAAATCGCCGATCTTTTTCATGTATACTGATAGAACTTACGTATAAGCGTTGAAACATACAACCACTTTGAAAGTAATGCCGCGAGTGCTACTGACAAAGAGAATGACACGAGGCATATCCCACTGGGTTCGAGCAAGGATTGTAATAGTTAACAATCCTTGGTTAGAACTACTAGCTGGTTCAAGTAGACAACGATAAATTAAAAGAACAGATCACATTGCACACCGCCATGACTCCCATGAGGCATAAGAGATATATTGTGTGCACACATGGTTTCTGAATGTTTGGACAGTCCGGCAGTCCCTATCGGCATGCGTTGCATGATTTATTTATCAACTAACTGACTTTTCAATTCATGCACATATGCGTGGGCGTACCGCAGTGCTATCGCGGTGCCACACCCTCACGCAACACGCTGTATTATCAATGTAGACTTTCGCTATTTTTACTATTAATTATACCGGATTTAGTTACATGTGCACGTGAGCCAAAGTTTCGTCAGTAAACGTCATGAATTATTAAAAAGGTATGAAGATATATCGATGATATTTAAATATCTTGCGTCATCTTTTATAATTTAATACACTCAACATACGCAACCATGGTTACTGCCACCAGTTTATGAATAAATTTTACTGATTTTACGTTAATTTATTTGTCTTGATTTTAGTAAAAGGGTGATTAATGTTTTTTTTTTTTCATGAAAAATACATATTATAATCAAATCGATTTTTAGAGTATAATAAACATGTTTGAAATTCAATGTGGAAAAAAACAACAGGATGACGCGTATGTATGGGCAGATCGAAACTCAGTCGTGCAAAATGGTATCCATTTTTTCAATCGAATCAATGGTACTATTTTAAAAAACATACTGCGTTGTTGTCGTGATTCTTAGACGACTGCGGTCTATCCTTTAGTCTCGTACCCAGACCCGGCATCGCAACTAACGAGTACCAAATAAATATCTGCATGTGCAACGGAATTCTTTGGCCCGGCTTAGTACATCCGTGTGCCATTGTTTCCCCATACGACAGGTCTCCATTTTATACAGACAGTATATATGAACAATAGCCCAATCACGACTGGATCACAAGTGTATGAATCAATGATTATATACATTTCAAAATCTAATGCGTTTTTATTACCAACAAAAATTGATTACTGCACATAGGAACCTGAACGACCATTGATGAATGAAGGTGTAATTATGTAGCAATCACGCAATATAAAAAATGTGCATAACTGAGCTGCGTTTGTGATTAATGATTTTCCAACTAGAAGAGAGCTTTAGTGCGCATGAGTACTAGTGATATCATTACTGCATGCGCAAGGCAGCTGTTTCAGGGCCTTGCACACCTTCTCAAATGGCTTCAATTAAGACACGTCTCAGTACCCAAAGTCAGAAAAGCATGAATGATGCTCGACATTCATTGTCCACGATCTTCTCCACACTGCAATTCTTGACAGTTCGAGGCGGCCAATCTTGCAGAAGTGGAAATTGTATCCTCACAAGTACAAATAGTTATCTCCAGAGGTAACCAATGAAATTCTGTAATAATTGATGGACGAAACCACAGACGTGTCATCTAGGTTCTTTTGTGTCCGCACTATGGGTGCAGACTTCAATGCGAATGAGCATTTTATGGGATTCTATACGAGGCGATGACACTCACAGTGCAACAGATGACACTCCCCCCCTGCTTAGTGCAACAGATGACACTCCCCTGCTTAGTGCAACATTATTCAAATGGTTGATAGATGCAGTTACTCGTTTAAGCTTATATCAATCAATGATTCTGCCGTGCATGGACGTCAATGCTACGATGGAGCAGCAAACATGTCAGGCCACATTGGTGGGCTCCAAGGGAAAAATAGCAGAGGGCTTTGTACGTGTACTGCCGATCTGTTGTTGGAATAATTTTAACTCATTGGCAGGACAACTTATATGGCATGATAGGGTCATATCTATGGTTAAAAATTGGATGGGACAAAGGAGCTGGCTCGTTCAAGATGAACTTCCAGATCACAAATGTTGCAGCACCTAACTCTGTCCACACTACCTGTGTGTTTGCTGCTTTGAAGCAGGTGACCTCCACACAGCACGTGAATGCTATAATAAGGATCAGATAGCACATCTACAATGAATGAAGTGGATGTAGGAACAAGGTTAAAGTTAAATAATAAAATGAACGTGACGCAAAAAGGCTCATGCTATGCCTGTGTGGGGACTATACGAGTTTCTGACAAGAATGTAGGGGCTTAGGTATGTGCATGATAAATGCTGCACAATTATAGGGTGCATGGTACATATGCTTGTATTGCTGGGTCTACAATCCGAACATGGTAACACCTCTCTCTGAGTCTCAGCCAGAGGACTAGCTCCACCAATAAACATTTGTAAAAAACCATGCTAACCCTCAACACTACTACATGCTATGCATGTGTGGGGACTGCGATCATCAGGGGGTGACATGCAAAAAAAACAGGCACAGCACCTCTATAACTGCCGTGGCCACAGTTTGGACTTGGGTTAAAAGTGACACTGTCAATAAACCTAATCGGCTAATGTTCATGCAAAGGTGATCTGCGAGTGTGTATTGCATGCAGAGCGATCACGCAAGGCAATACCTTATTATTAATAGGACATTAAATGATAGTTGAATCGGATCAGCTTCAAAAACGTTCTATAGATCTTGCAAGTAAAAAAGAGGGGGAAATTAAAGGATGCAACACCGAACTGACTGATCCGCCGCCATATAAACCTAGTCCCTCGTATATATGCTCTGAACAGACAATTTGCATGTCTGCGACATGAATTAATTAATCAACGATGACTTTTTACCTCTAGTCGTATAAACTTTCTAAACAGCGCTAGTGGCACAAGATTCAGTTCAGTCCAGAAATCTGAAATGCAATGAACCTCTTGTGGCTAAACGACTTGCTACTTTTGTTAAATTTCAGACAGAGCTGGGAACGTCCATTCTGCACAACACACCGGATTTTCAGGAAGTCATCAATCATATCAATAACTGGCATCTATATATCCCACCATTATTGATTGCATGGCAACCTCATGTGACTTCAAGGTCATTGACACTGATGCTCCATCTTATCGCAATCGTTCACCCGAATCAGGCTTGGAGTCTGGAGCTAAATAGAAGAAGAGGATTTCTGCATGAGCAGGCCGTATCTGCTTGCATGAGTGGAGGCAGCGAGCCTACACATGAAGTGCATGAATACAAAACGACTTATAGTAGTACCCACCCACCAATGCGTTACATTTCCATGCATCCTTCTGGGCGTGCATGCATGGTGTGCGCGTCTTGTTTCCAGCGCAACGCGCAGTATATTGATAATTATAATTATACTTGTATATACATGTATATACGTGCATACATGCATGCCTTTAAAATACGTAAGCATAAATTCCTGCGAAACATTATACATTCCACGGAAGTCCTTGTACAGCTACTAGCTCAGTCTGTAAAAGGAGAAAGGAAAAAAAAAAGTTACAAGAAAATATTACAAAAGTGTTTTATAATTACAAAGCAATGTATACAATACATGTTATTTCTACAATTCATAATACACATTACAGAAAACTAAATACAGAGCTACACTAAACTAATATCTACTTCACTTGTGGGTCTTCCAAGCAAAGCCTTAGCATTCTGGCGTATCAGCGTATTGCCCAGGCGGCAGTATATCGAGGCTAACACCTCAGAGTGTTTTGCTTTATACAGTGTATAAATCCCGAATCGTCTATTTTAAAAAATTATATGCACATGAAGGTGGCTCTCTTAAGTAACAATCTATATTAATATGGACTTACTAAGAGATCGACAGTATCATTTTCGGTTAAAGAGCAATCTACAGGGTCAAACTTACAGCTTGATTTCTCCTGGCCTTAATGAAATTCCGGCTTCAATATAGGGTTTTGTCGGTAAAGTTATTGGCTGCGTTGTTGGCTGTGTTGTCGGCCGTGTTGTTGCCTGTGTTGTCGGTTCTGTTGTTGGCTGTGTTGTCGGTTCTGTTGTTGTCTGCGTTGTTGGCTGTGTTGTCGGCCGTGTTGTTGGCTGTGTTGTCGGTTCTGTTGTTGGCTGTGTTGTCGGTTCTGTTGTCGTCTGCGTTGTTGGCTGTGTTGTCGGCCGTGTTGTTGGCTGTGTTGTCGGTTCTGTTGTTGGCTGTGTTGTCGGTTCTGTTGTTGTCATCTGCGTTGTTGGCTGTGTTGTCGGCCGTGTTGTTGGCTGTGTTGTCGGTTCTGTTGTTGGCTGTGTTGTCGGTTCTGTTGTTGGCTGTGTTGTTGGCTGTGTTGTCGGCCGTGTTGTTGGCTGTGTTGTCGGTTCTGTTGTTGGCTGTGTTGTCGGTTCTGTTGTTGTCTGCGTTGTTGGCTGTGTTGTCGGCCGTGTTGTTGGCTGTGTTGTCGGTTCTGTTGTTGGCTGTGTTGTCGGTTCTGTTGTTGGCTGTGTTGTCGGTTCTGTTGTTGGCTGTGTTGTTGGCTGTGTTGTCGGCCGTGTTGTTGGCTGTGTTGTCGGTTCTGTTGTTGGCTGTGTTGTCGGTTCTGTTGTTGGCTGTGTTGTTGGCTGTGTTGTCGGCCGTGTTGTTGGCTGTGTTGTCGGTTCTGTTGTTGGCTGTGTTGTCGGTTCTGTTGTTGTCTGCGTTGTTGGCTGTGTTGTCGGCCGTGTTGTTGGCTGTGTTGTCGGTTCTGTTGTTGGCTGTGTTGTCGGTTCTGTTGTTGGCTGTGTTGTCGGTTCTGTTGTTGGCTGTGTTGTTGGCTGTGTTGTCGGTTCTGTTGTTGGCTGTGTTGTCGGTTCTGTTGTCGGTTCTGTTGTCGGTTCTGTTGTCGGTTCTGTTGTCGGTTCTGTTGTCGGTTCTGTTGTTGTCTCCGTTGTTGGTTCGCTTGTGGGTTCGGTTGTTATTGCTTCGGTTGTTGCGACATATGCTTGCGGCGTGCTCGACGCAGGTTTTGGTCTGACAAGATAGTAGTTGTGTAACTTGCGTTCCTTCATGCCAGCTGAAGTTAAAGCCGCTGTCAAGGACAATAATAGTAGAGCGTGAAAATGAGCCTTCATTTTTTGCTTCCGTATAACTGGCCTGGTTGCGAGGTATGTTTGCTGTCCAATATATAGCTACAGTGAAAGGTCTGTACCGTCTTGAAATAAAGACGTCCATTTTGATAGTCTAAACCTTTTGATGTAGAACATGCAACGAGACAACCTATGCATAATTATATATTCACTATACTGGCAATTTGGAGGATAAGTATATTCAAGCACTATACTGTCATCTATATATAATTAGATTGTTTCAAACTACCTGCATGTGCGTACGACAACTTATATGTATGCCAGTATAGCGAGAAAGATTTTTCATAAATCGGAGTTTGGTGCTCTCACTGCTCGAAAGGAAATTAGGGTTAATAGCGAAGCAAACATGCACCACTCATGCATCGTGCTTTGAGGAAATACCCTCCCCCTCGGTATGATCACCATGCACCCAAACCTCTTAAGCTCTGCGTCAATAAAACGAGTGGTCGCGTACATGTATAGATTGCCCTGCACGCGCGCAGTACCGGTCGCGAATTACAGCAATATAGGTAAGGCCACTACAATAAGATTCCTTGTTTCCCATTTCCCGCCCGCACCATTATTTGGTACCGCGTGTTTTCATTCATTATTACATCACGTGTTCATTATATTAATCATAGACATAAAAAGTGGCTATCTTGAACGTATCTGTTGCGTGTTTGTCTAGAAAAACTACTTTACTTCCTTGGCATATTGAAGCAGAACACTCCTTTAGCGATTTTTTCGAAGATTCTATTCGACCATGTCGTCCAAGCACATGGTTAAATTAAAGCGGAGGTGGGAACCAGCATAGATAATAGAATAGGATTGGTACGTGCGTGACGTCACGTTCCATTACATGACCGCAGTTGAGTGGGCGTGTGAGCTGTTGAGCATCCTTCCGTAAAGAGCTTCTTTAGTTTCGTTTAACTTTTGTGAGGGCAATCTTTAGACGTTGCATAACGTGGTTTGTGTATAATGAATAATGAATAATGAACCGCCCGCCCGCATGCCTCGTAGGTCATATTGAAATGGGAAACAAGGAACCTTATTGGAGTGGCCTAATAGTAAATGTGTTACTGTTAAGACGCTATAAATTATAGACGCAGCTCAAGATCTTTAAATCATTTCATCAATACCATGCAGCCAACACTATACCTTTGTCTACTGGATTTGCACGGTTACATCTATTCCACGGAACGGAACGGAACGGAACTAAGGACTAAAATACGGAACACACGGAACGCGCGTGGGTAGAGCTGTTCACACTTAAGGATGAATTTCTGACTCAAATTCGCTTTTCTTACTTCCATCTGTATTGCTGATGCAATTACAACCAGCACCATACATAACGCCATAGCCAATGTTGGTTAAGTACATTTATTTCTTAATGATTAACATACCATATTAAATACCCAAGTAACAAATGCCTGCACTGAATATTAATTAAAAAGTGAAAACACATGCAGCATTCAATACAACTGAAGTTACTTCTGAGAACAATTGTTGCACACCCATTTCTCTTGCAAGGAGCATAGATCTGAAACTTCAACACAGATATGATTGTGGAAGGGCTCTCCACAACTTGAACATGCCACCATATCATTATCATCTTCAGTCTTTGGCATTCTACATGAACAATGAACCATAACTGCATCCTCATGTGTTACCTTTTCTGAATTTCGACGTTCTTTTTTCACTTCTATCTTCTTTTTTTTTTTCAAGACACTCTAATAAATGACACCTCATCAAGTTCTGATCAAAAACAAGTTTTCCAGGCTTTTTTTGCACAGCAAATTGCCATAGCATATGTGATTGCAAACAGACCACAAACATTTGAACCTTTCTGACATGTAACATCTATAAAGTTCAAAACAATTCTTGGGTACTATGTTCTTACAATGGAAGCAATCTGTATTTTTATTTTTTATTTTTTATGTGTGATGAAGCACTGTGAAACATACTATCATAAACATCTACCACTGGTTCATTATTTCTGTTACTCTCTAATGCAACAGTCAGCCAATGATGTCGTCCTTCATTGTACAGAATCTGAACAAATCTGTCTTTTTGAATTGAAAAAGTCATGCTGTAGCCACATCCAACACTCTGAAATCCACCCAAGCTTTTAAACTGACATGCCAGAAGCTTCTGAGATGCATCAATTATTGACGAATTTATACACTCAGTTGGAGATTAGTTGAAAAGTTGTAGTTCTTTAATCTAGTATTCCACCTGTGCATCTTCACATCCATCACCTTCATCATCACTTATTGCAATAGGTTCTGTAATAGGCTTTTCATTGATGTTTTCAACAGTTTGACTAACAGAGTTATCATCTGGTACAGCTAGAGATTGTTTCACATCATGATTAATGTCATTTTGGAAACGTGGTGATTGGTGTCCTTTAATTGGAAGATGTTCTTCACTTGAACCATGATGGGGTGAACAGTGTTTATTTCTTTTAAAAAGTTTTAAAAAGATATTTTGTAATTCTAAAAACAAATCTGTAATAGCATACATATGAGTACACAAATTAGAAATACAAGTGTTAAACCCTCATTGATTACTTACCAGGGTTGCATCAGGTGCAGGAACAACTTCAACATCTGCAGGTCATGGCCTCTTTCTGCCTGATGTTTTGTCCTTTCTACTTCTAGCATTCTTTCGAAGCTGTGAAAGGTTTATTTTATTTTTTGGAGTGATTTTGTCATCTTGACCAATACTTAGCTTTGCAGCCATAATGACCGCATGAGGTTTAGTACTTCCCACTATAGTGAAAGTGTGCAGTCTTGGATCAAAACTAATTCTGTTGTTTTCTATTGCACATCTGGCACGTTGTATTTGTGTCAGGTTACTTGTGACTGGAGTAGGATCTTTATTTGTTTCATGATCAGAGTGTGTAAGATTACATTTAATGTGGTCAACAATGCTTTTGGGATGATATTTATTTGCTTCAGGAAGCAGCAAAGGTAGCATATCAAGCAAACTTGAGAATTGTGGATGAAGTTTATATTCTCCCAAACCTTGTTTCCCTCTCTCAATTTCACGTAAGTAGAACATCTGCAAATAGTACAGAGACCATGCAATCCAGGGGTGCTTCTTTCCATTCCTGCAAGCTTCTTAGTACATGATTATAAACCTTCAGCCTGATTAGTTGTTACTCCACTAAATGGATTGTATACACCACATGGCTCAATCCCCCATCTGGCAATGGATTCAATGTCAGGGTGTATGCAAGTCATATAGTACTGATGGAAAGGTGCACTCCATTTCCTAGCAAAGTCAGCTAAGGCAGAGTTGTATTCATCGGATGATGAGATGTGAAAGAGAACTTTCATATCTGCAAGGTACACTGATATTCCATTAGTGTTCGCACCATGGGAACCTAACCATCTACGTGAATCTCTAAAAATGTGATTCCAACACCTCAAATGCGATGCAGAATACAAATGCTCTTTGATCATGATTACTATGGCCTGCACTAACAATGGGTTTTCTAGTCTTCTGCAATGCTGGTGACAATTTGAAGCAAACACTGAACAGTTCATCATGTGACAATTGGAACTTTCTATCATGTAAAAGAAAGCAAAGTGGAATAACAGGAGACTGTTTAAATAGAACATGCCGGAAAGCTAATGTTGACAAATAAAAATCCCCTAACTTGAATTTAGTGTCGTATGACAGCAATTGAGAGATGGTGAGTCAGTCAATAGTAGTCTTGTCCACAAACACAAACCAAATTTGGATGAGTATGAATTATATGAATAAAATCAGGAATATCAATGGCCAGTTCATGTAGGTTATATAAAGCATCATGGGACAATCATTGTTGCCCTAATATTTTGGATATTATGTCTTGGGCCTGCTTTATATTGCGAGGATGCTTAACTGCCAAATGTGTAGGAGGTGTAGTATCAAATAAAATGTGGTCTCTGTACGACTTTACTGCTGTTGCCATGTGCATGGCAGCTTCTGGTGAGGGTTTGAATAAAAGATGGACAAGTTCATAAATACTCTCTTTTATAAAATTCACTTGTTGTATTACCATGTGCATAAGAAATGGCACACTTCTCATTCCCTATGTAATGTATCAGCACAGTATGTACATCATTTGGTACTACAAGTTCATAAGCATGCTTCGTAAATTCATTGGATGGTCCACTGGGATTAGAGATACAGAAGTATGACTTCTTAACTATAGGGTCCTTTCTAGGCAGCTTTTGCACTCCCTGATTTGAACATCTTAGCTGATCACACCTCCAGTCATCTAAGTATTAAGACATTTCTGGCATAATTAAGGTAATATACTAACAAAATACATTTTTAACACAAAGCATAATTTATTATGCATGGATAATTTGGATTTGTAGCCAACTAAAACAACCTACATGTGAGCCTATACATGTAGTATGTATGATTACATGGTCTAAAAACTTCCCTAAACCCCTATGCCAATCGCCCAGCCTGCACAATGCATACCTTTTTCTGCCGCATTGCTTTGGTAAATATATATTTCACCTCCTTTTGGATTTACAGGTGGAAGCAAATCTGAAGGAGGCATCTGCAATTTTAGATGAAACTTTCGACGTAAGAAGAGGGGAACTCGATACACGTAACACAATTTAAGCCATTGAAAAATTGATCCAAACGTGTGAACACGTGTGTTGCGCGCGCAGCGATATTTAATAATTTATAGAGCTTCGATCGTTCCGTTAGTGTGTTCCGTATTTTATTTAGTTCGATCCGTTCCGTTCCGTTCCGTGGAATAGATGTAACCTATTTGCACGGCGATTGAAGAATTGTATGTGTCGGTGAGCGTATAATTATGGCGTGTGTAAAACCATATCAGTCGCATGCCGTCTCCCAAATCAGCTTTATATGATTTCAATCCTATATAGTAATAATAATAATTATTATATAAATATATAATAAGATTTGTTGTCAATGCTTAAAGCGGGGGGCTAAAAGAATAAGCATGCATATTTCATGCCATGCACCTATACATGCATGTATATATTCCATCGGGCCGTATAGTTCTGTTAAAACTAGCTGAATAACCAATGCTTCACGCTGAACTGTGAAATGCAGTTTGCTCATGCTGCCAAAAGTAATGTCTGCGGCTACCATTTTCAGTCAGTCCTACATTATAGCTGCGCTCATGCACTGTGAATTACAGCCGCTTCTATAAGTTCTCTTTTCAGTCTGCAGTGTTATGGGATGCATGCGCCACTGCAGTCATCAGTGAAGAGAAAAAGTGACGAACAATTCTATACAACAAGCATAAGCATTTTCATTTTCGAGATGCTTTATGGTTGTCAAAGACGAAAAGGAGGTAGGACATTCGACTTTTTTGATCTCTCTATTATATATAGGGTCTCTAAATATAAATCTAGAGGGCTGAAGAACATTGCCAGTAATACGTTTGAGCTAGAGGAGCAGCAAATTGCAAGTCAACACAAAATGAGTGTATGTAGGAACAGTGATGACTGATCAGGTAACCCGTGAGTATGAGGACATAAACTTTAGTATATAAACAGTCGGCATTATTGGGTGACAGCACAAGAGCTTCTTAAGCTTCGTTTTTTTAATTTTTATTTTACATATATTGCATATATGCATCATCAGTGGCATGCAAAATACTACATTGGTGCCGATTGATGGATTCATTCCCACTGAAGGCAAAAATATTCAGCTGGTATCTTTTTTTTTTTTTTTTTTTCTTGTAGTGTATTAGCAATTGCCTTTGCTTTAAACTAAGTCATCGTATAGGAGGGTGTGGTCTACCTTGGATGAGAAATCATCTATACTGGAGTGTTTGAAATTCTTAAAAAAGACGAAAGTGCTATGCTGAAGTAAAAATTAACGCACTTGCATGTATACATATATACATGTACAATGTATATTGCATCTGTATGATGCTGGATACGCGTTACCTACTACAAGACATAGCCCGGTTTAATGTAGCACATGTTAATTCCAGAAACGAGTGGTGCATGGTGTTGCACTTGACTTTATAATATTACAACTGGACATGCATGTACATGCACCGGCGTTGTACTAAATTTCAAATTAAGCTAGTCTAAATTATTGCACTTCATTGACAAGAAGTACATAGCTGCATAATATGGTGTTTCATATACTATTAATTAATATTCATTCAATAAAGAAAAAGTGGCAGAAATATTTGCATGCATGGGCCGCTTGGTTACATACGACACGTCGGGTCGATCAGTTACGTAATGGGTGGCCCGATCTCATGCAGCATCGGTGCGGTAGTTTAGCAGCTGTTCGTAACTTCCGCCCGCCAATACGTATCGATATGGACTGCCCACTTTTCAGTAATGTAATTTGCCGGTCCCCAAGAGACACCTTATTTAGAGCACACAGAAGATTTTAATTGTAAGTGTTTCAGTCATCATATTGGATATATGAATTTAAAAGAAATACTATACCTGGACTGATGCGAGCCACATTGAGACTACAACGGTAAATAAAGTGGACATGATGGATAATTACGTCTACTTCAAAGTTCGTCCACTTCGCGATAGTCTCAGTAAAGTGTATACGGCAAACGAGCTCAGAAAAAATAGGGCAGTAGCCTTCTGATAAATTCACATCAAAGGCTACAGATCCTACCTAGGGTGGAAACATGAAGCTTCTCTTCAAGTATTGCTATTGCTGTTCGTGGTTGCTTTAGCATCGGCTGGCGCCATATTATATACCTTCCAAAAGATGCCCCAAAAGCCAACGACGAAGCATGACAGCAAGTCAAAGGAACACGAGTCATTGATGACCCCTTCTTATGTCTCGACTCCTGCTCCTTCTGTCCACCCCAGCTACTTATGTCTCGACCCCTCCGCATTACTTGCAGGCGCGCGGCTAATATAAGCAGAAGACGGGGCAGCGACTTAACACACATATAGAACTGATCAATTGTATGCGTGCATGTAGTTTACATGTACAAGTACTATGCAATGTTTGCAAGCTGTGTGCAATTGTATCATGATTTGTAATTTAATATATTATAAATGATATTAAGATGGCCCGTTCTAAAATGTTTTCAGCTATCAAATTCCAACCTGTGCCTGTCACTATAATGTCTTCTTTGCAACCACTATTGTCGAGCACACCATACATGCACCACCAACACTACCACCACGTGGAAGCAAATAACATGCAGCATTTTGTATTTATATCTCATTCAAATAATTATATTGGTTATCACATACATGTATAGATAAAAATAAAATAATAAAATAATAGAAACTAAATAAATGCACAGATACATGTTCCATGCAGCAATTGATTTGTTCATATCCAATTGACCATCTCAACATAGACCAGAACAGCTGATTTCAGTTGCTGCACTTCTCCAACCTATGACGAAAAGCATATCAGTACTGCCAGCATTCCACCCTTGCTGAGTAATGAATTGGAGCCAAACGTTTGTGCCTCCGGCCGGCCCAGGTTTGGCGATCGTAGAATGATCAACATCCAAAGCATTTTACCCTAAACGAGTGATCGTACGGCGCGCGTGTGTGACGCGGTCCAATCAGGAATTACAGCAATCATTATACATGTATGTAATATTATATCACAGTATTAAAATGTGTTACTATACGTCTATTTGGGAAGATATAGCATGTGATGTGGTTTTTTCACACGCCATATAATTATACACATTTCTGTCGGTTGAACGTAGTGACCCTCCGTATGTGATTGGCTGTACAGCACGTGATGTGACCACGTGGCGATGGGGGTATACAAGGTTATGTGAGCGGGAAGGAAGTCACGTTGCCAGTGCACGTGTCTGTGAACTTATAGTTGGCAGTCGTGCACAGGCGACGCTACACCAAGAGTTGTCAATATGGGTGGTATACATGCATGTACGAGGAGGGAGAGTCGGGATGTCGCATACGATTCTGCAATCCCCAAATCAATCTATACATTTTATTCAAAAAGCTTATACGTGTAGACAAAAATATATTTGTGTTGTCTGGTATTGGTGACACGATTTAAAGGCTAGCTAAAATCTTGAGCTGGACCTAAACTCTGTCATTTTATAGTGCCTCATAAGATTTCATTTTCAATCTGTAGGAATCAAGTCATGGCCCGGTTTAACTATGTGGCACATGTCTAAGATGCTACCAACGTTTAAAGTGAGTTGGATCAACTCATCCATCCTTCTAGAAACGAATGGTGCATGATGATGTACCGGCGTTGTAATTTCAAATTCAGTATAAATTATTACACTTCATTGACAAGGAGTATACAGCTTCATATTCATTTCAAATATAGAAACTGAAATAAAGTGCCATTATTAATCGAAACGTAGAAGTGGCAGAAATACTTTCAGTTACATATACGACAGGTCGTAACCGGCCAAGTTACTCATCGGTGCGGAACACATCTAGTTTAGTAGCTGTTCCGGCCGCCAATACGTATCGATGTGGACTGCACACTTTTCACTGAACACCATGCAAGAATATTTCGAGTACGCAGCACATTACTGCACATATATACACAGAACGTTATAATTGTAAGTGTTCCAGTCATAAACTATAATGTAGCTACATAGACTGAAGCGAGCCATATTACGACTACAACGGCAAAATAAATTGGTATTACGTCTACCTCAAATGTCATCCACATAATTCGATAGTGTACACATGCAACCATCAAAATATACATTTACCGGCTAAACTGCATGCCGAGCTCATGCAGTATAAATAGGGCAGTAGCCTTCTGACAAATTCACATTAAAAGCTACAGGTCCTAGGGTGGAAACAGTTCAAAGATGAAGCTTCTTCTTCCAGTATTGCTTTTGCTGTTTGTGGTTGCTTTAGTCTCGGCTGGTGCGAAGGAGCACAAGACAAAAAATATGATATACCTTCCAAAAGATCTACAGAAGTACCTGTCCATGCCCCAAAAGCCAACGACGAAGCATGACAGCAAGTCAAAGGAATACGAGTCATTGACGACCCCTCCTTATGTCTCCACCCCAGCTCCTTATGACTCGACCCCTCCCCATTACTTGCAGGCGCGCGGCTAACATAAGCAGAAGACGGGTAGAACTGATCAACTGTATGCGTGCATGTAATTTGCATGTACTATGCAATGTTTGCAAGCTGTGTGCAATTGCATCATGATTTGAAATTTAATAATTCTAATATTATAATTGGGACAGTTCACGACATGCGATATGCACTGAATTTGAAATTAAAATGTGTAACATGTAAATATCATAATCCAGTTGTAATACAATAAAGCCAAGTGTACACTGTAAGCTATATACTAAAGACATGCAGGTGTGTGAGCACATGCAAGAGGTCATGTCAGAAAGTATACAGACTGAGAAACAGTTGGCAGAGGCTGTCAACGAGGCCTCACATCTAACATGCATGTTCATTGCACATCTTTTGACGATGTTTATTTACTAATCCTACATGTAGGTCTATAATACATAGCATTCATTACACATCATTCAGAGGAGAGGGCCGGGTTAGAGGCAAAGTTCCCAATGAAATTAGATGCAGCATTCCCCTTTGTAGGGCAACAGAAAACCTTTGCAAGAGGTATGCCAGAGAGCTTTTTCACCAGTGGTGTGCACAATGCGGCAACCCAAGTCTGACAGTTGGAGCGAGGGCCACACACTCAAGTTGTTTTGAAGGCGACAGGTGTGAAGCAATGGTATGCATGGGAGGTGAGGTAACTGTCCTTTTTGATTTTGGTCTGGTCCGCCTGGTTTGCTGCTGCACATACTTCAGAGGCTGAGCTAGATAGATGGGAAGTGGCAAAAGTGTCTGCACAGGTTGCATCCCAAACCAACAACCTGCCATTCGACCATGGTACCATAGTGATTCCATCGGGATGCTTACCATCTGCTCGATCAAGACCAGTGGGCTCTAGCCAAGAAGGAACATTTGCAGAAGATAAAACCCTGTGCAGAATGTCATTTTGAAGATTGCCTCCTCCAATGTTCTCACCTGAGCCATACTCACCATTAAATTGGTAAGCCAAAACAATGCCATTGTCCTTTGGTTTAACACTCCTGATCTGTTGTTGGAATAATTTTAACTCATTGGCAGGACAGCTTATTTGGCATGGACAAAGGAGCTGGCTTGTTCAAGATGAACTTCCAGATCACAAATGTTGCAGCACCTAACTCTGTCCATACTACCTGTGTGTTTGCTGCTTTGAAGCAGGTGACCTCCACATAGCACTTTCAATGCTGTAGGAATCAAATTAAAGAGATGTCATAGCCCGGTTTAACTTTGTGGCACATGTCTAAGATGCATGGTACCACCATTTAAAGTGAGATGGATCGACTCATTCATCCTTCCAGAAACGAATGGTGCATGATGATGTACCGGTGTCATACTGTGCTTTTGTGTAGCAGGCTACATCAAATTAGCAAGATTATAGGCATAAAGAGCTACAGTGTGATGCCTTTGTAATGTCCCACATGTCTGCTTGCCTTTGTGCAGCAGCTAGGCACATCAAAATAGCATAAGAGGTACAGCAGGGCCGGCGCCGCCGTACAAAAAGTGGTCCGGTTGTATTTCCTAGTAATGGCGGCGGCGAGCCGCCCCGGGGAGGGTGCGGGAGGGGGGCACCCCTCCCGCCCAGCCAGGGGGCATGGGGGAGCGCTGTAAGCTCCCCCATCGGGGTCTGGGGCGGAGCCCCAGAAGCCAACGCTTTTTGCGTTGTAAAACCCACCAAAACTACGCAAAAAGTGCAATATAAATATGGTAAGTATTACCGGCTATTTAACCCTGACTGAACTCACCGTCTATTCATTTAGAAATTACGACACAGAGACACATATTTAAATTTATTTAGATGGTCCTGCGTTGTTCTCTGTCATCAATTAAATGCACGCGACGTAAAAACAACTTTTAAAAAAATCTTAATTCTGCATACCGGTAGCGATGCATATGCACTGATCCATGCACTATAGCTATGATCTATATGCCCTGGATCCTCTACTACGCCGACGCCGTAGTTATTTTAGGGAAAGTGTGCCACAGCCACAAATATAGAGGGTATAGTGTAGCGTGTAAAAACGATATACAGGTGTATAAAAATATCATAGGGGAAAGGTAGCAAACGTGCTTCTTCTTGATTCGTTCTTCAATATGTATTCATTGGCAATACACTTCATATCAAGTCTATCCGTCATTTCTTGATGATAATGGAGTATCATCAGGTGGTTTAACCTGGCCTGAGACATTGTACTCCTCAGATACGATTTAATCCTACGCAATGCACTGAATTATCGCTCTGATGTGGCATTCGTTGCTGGGAGGATGACTAATAGCTGAAACAGCCTCACAACAGCGCCAAGCTTAGCAGCATGCATGGGTACGGTGATGCATGTACATAACAGGTAACGGACGTGACGTAGTGCAATAACATACAATGATGTAATAAAATGGGTCCGAGACCGAGGCAGCAGGCAGAAAAAGTGGTCCGGTTAAAACCGTGCAACCGGACCGGCGGCGCCGTCCCTGTACAGTGCTATGTCTTTGTAGTATTCCAGTCTCTCTGAGTGCTGTATTTGTCTTTGTGTATTAGACAGATTGCATTTATACTGTATTTATGTCCATGGAAGTTAATAATTACATGTATTGCATCTATTACAATTATTCAACTGGCTGCTTTATCAGTGTCGTACGACAAGAAAAAAAACAGCTTTATGATTGGGAGGCTGCTCTGGTGCCTTTGTTGATGTCAATGAAATTCTCCCATGCGGCTGGGTGTCTTTGTGTAGGTTTTGTCGAAAATTTATATATCTCGTAGGGACAGTCTCCAGTGTCCTTGTGTTTGTATGCAGTAGCTTCACATATCTTTGTGCCTTCTTGTTTCTCTTTGTGTGTGCATGTCTTCGCGAGATGCATACGTATTGCATTTTAATAGATGCACACCTCACCTAGGGGGTTGCGCAATCAGTTCCGATTGATCTGTTTGTGCATGTATTCCTCTTTTTAACCCCCACTCCTTCCTCTCTCATCCCATTTCTTTCTCTCCTATATTCAGCACACAGAGGTATAGAGCAAACATGCAGTCACACTTACTGAGTGTGTGTCGTGAATTTGTTGTAATAACCCAAGGAGTGCCAGGTTGATCTGGTCAATTTGTCGAGCTCACTTCTCTTCCTATCTCTTTCTCCCACCTCCCACTCTCTGCAGATTGATCCAGCAACTGCATGAGCAGCATATTTGTCTGTGAAATTCACTATTTTATCATGTGATTGGGGCTGAAATGTACTCCTTTTGTTTTCTTTATTACAGGTTCGACGAATTGAGATTTATCCAGTACACTCAATTATCAGCATGTATCTTTTAATGTTTAAAATTTCGTTTTCAACTGATCTTCATTAAATTTATTCTACTTTGCTTTCACGTACCAATTCTATGTGTTCACACAATTTTATATGCATGTATAATCTCTTATAAACAGACGTTGAGTGTTAAATTTATATCATTATGATGTACGCCAACCACGCCAATAATAAGCTTAGCCAGCGTACCCATATATAACAGTTTAGAATAAGACCGAAGAAAAGGGTAAATGTTACAGAAGCTGCATAGTTGGCGACCTGCGATCATTGGCTTTTGCTTTTCGAACCAAATGTGCAAGCCCTTACGTGCGTATATGCATGTATTTTATGATGTATACCATGCAGGGAATACAGTCCGGGGGGGGGGGGGGGGGGGGGGACTGTATTCCCTAGGGAATTGAGTCCGGTTAATTGGTTTGGTACAACCAGGGAACTCGGTCCGGGGGACCGTATTCCCTAGGGATTTGTGTCCGGGGGGACCGTATTCCCTAAGGGAATACGGTCCCCCGGTCCGAAAATTGCCCCGGACCGTATACCCTATGACACCCGGCTTTGTAATTTCAAATTCAGTATAAATTATTACACTTCATCGACAAGGAGTATACAGCTTAATATTCCATTTCAAATATAGAAACTGAAATAAAGTGCCATTATTAATCGAAACGTAGAAGGGGCAGAAATACTTACTTGTGCCGCTCAGTTACATATACAACAGGTCGTAACCGGCTAAGTTACTCATCGGTGCGGAACACATCTAGTTTAGTAGCTGTTCTTTAACTTCCGGCCGCCAATACTTTTCACTGAACACCATGCACGAATATTTCGAGTACGCAGCACATATACACAGAACGTTATAATTGTAAGTGTTCCAGTCGTAAACTATAATGTAGCTACATAGACTGATGCGAGCCATATTACGACTACAACGGTAAATAAATTGGACATGCACGGTATTACGTCTATCTCAAATGTCGTCCACTTCGATATAGCCACATGCAACCACCAAAATACATTTACCGGCTAAACTGCATGCCGAGCTCATGCAGTATAAATAGGGCAGTAGCCTTCTGACAAATTCACATTAAAAGCTACAGGTCCTAGCGTGGAAACAGTTCAAAGATGAAGCTTCTTCTTCAAGTATTGCTTTTGCTGTTTGTGGTTGCTTTAGTCTCGGCTGGTGCGAAGGAGCACAAGACAAAAAATATGATATACCTTCCAAAAGATCTTCAGAAGTACCTGTCCATGCCCCAAAAGCCAACGACGAAGCATGACAGCAAGTCAAAGGAATACGAGTCATTGACGACCCCTCCTTATGTCTCCACCCCAGCTCCTTATGACTCGACCCGTCCCCATTACTTGCAGGCGCGCGGCTAACATAAGCAGAAGACGGGTAGAACTGATCAACTGTATGCGTGCATGTAATTTGCATGTACTATGCAATGTTTTCAAGCTGTGTGCAATTGCATCATGATTTGAAATTTAATAATTCTAATATTATAATTGGGACAGTTCACGACATGCGATATGCCCTGAATTTGAAATTAAAATGTATAACATGTAAATATCATAATAATCCAGTTGTAATACTATAAAGCCAAGTGTACACTGTAAGCTACATACTAAAGACATGCAGGTGTGTGAGCACATGCAAGAGGTCATGTCAGAAAGTATACAGACTGAGAAACAGTTGGCAGAGGCTGTCAACGAGGCCTCACATCTAACATGCATGTTCATTGCACAGCTTTTGACGATGTTAATTTAATAATCCTAGGTCTATAATACATAGCATTCATTACGCATCATTCAGAGGAGAGGGCCGGGTTAGAGGCAAAGTTCCCAAATTAGATGCAACATTCCCCTTTGTAGGGCAACAGAAAACCTTTGCAAGAGGTATGCCAGAGAGCTTTTGTCACCAGTGGTGTTCACAATGCGGCACCAGTGGTCTGACAGTTGGAGCGAGGGCCACACACTCAAGTTGTTTTGAAGGCAACAGGTGTGAAGCAATGGTATGCATGGGAGGTGAGGTAACTGTCCTTTTTGATTTTGGTCTGGTCCGCCTGGTTTGCTGCTGCACAGACTTCAGAGGCTGAGCTAGATAGATGGGAAGTGGCAAAAGTGTCTGCACAGGTTGCATCCCAAACCAATAATCTGCCATTCGACCATGGTACCATGGTGATTCCATCGGGATACTTACCATCTGCTCGATCAAGACCAGTGGGCTCTAGCCAAGAAGGAACATTTGCAGAAGATAAAACCCTGTGCAGAATGTCATTTTGAAGATTGCCTCCTCCAATGTTCTCACCTGAGCCATACTCACCATTAAATTGGTAAGCCAAAACAATGCCATTGTCCTTTGGTTTAACACTCCTGATCTGTTGTTGGAATAATTTTAACTCATTGGCAGGACAACTTATTTGGCATGGACAAAGGAGCTGGCTTGTTCAAGATGAACTTCCAGATCACAAATGTTGCAGCACCTAACTCTGTCCATACTACCTGTGTGTTTGCTGCTTTGAAGCAGGTGACCTCCACATAGCACTTTCAATGCTGTAGGAATCAAATTAAAGAGATGTCATAGCCCGGTTTAACTTTGTGGCACATGTCTAAGATGCATGGTACCACCACATAAAGTGAGATGGATCGACTCATTCAACCGTCCCGAAACGAATGGTGCATGATGATGTACCGGTGTCATACTGTGCTTTTGTGTAGCAGGCCACATCAAATTAGCAAGATTAGGCATAAAGAGCTACAGTGTGATGCCTTTGTAACGTCCCACATGTCTGCTTGCCTTTGTGCAGCAGCTAGGCACATCAAAATAGCATAAGAGGTACAGTGCTATGTCTTTGTAGTATTCCAGTCTCTCTGAGTGCTGTATTTGTCTTTGTGTATTAGACAGATTGCATTTATACTGTATTTATGTCCATGGAAGTTAATAATTACATGTATTGCATCCATTACAATTATTCAACTGGCTGCTTTATCAGTGTCGTATGACAAGAAACAAAACAGCTTTATGATTGGGAGGCTGCTCTGGTGCCTTTGTTGATGTCAATGAAATTCTCCCATGCGGCTGGGTGTCTTTGTGTAGGTTTTGTCGAAAATTTATATATCTCGTAGGGATAGTCTCCAGTGTCCTTGTGTTTGTATGCAGTAGCTTCACCTATCTTTGTGCCTTCTTTTTTCTCTTTTAGTGTGCATTTCTTCGCGAGATGCATACGTATTGCATTTTTATAGATGCACACCTCACCTAGGGGGTTGCGCAATCAGTTCCGATTGATCTGTTTGTGCATGTATTCCTCTTTTTAACCCCCACTCCTTCCTCTCTCATCCCATTTCTTTCTCTCCTATATTCAGCACACAGAGGTATAGAGCAAACATGCAGTCACACTTACTGAGTGTGTGTCGTGAATTTGTTGTAATAACCCAAGGAGTGCCAGGTTGATCTGGTCAATTTGTCGAGCTCACTTCTCTTCCTATCTCTTTCTCCCACCTCCCCACTCTCTGCAGATTGATCCAGCAACTGCATGAGCAGCATATTTGTCTGTGAAATTCACTATTTTATCATGTGATTGGGGCTGAAATGTACTCTTTTTGTTTTCTTTATTACAGGTTCGACGAATTGAGATTTATCCAGTACACTCAATTATCAGCATGTATCTTTTAATGTTTATTAAAAATTTCGTTTTCAACTGATCTTCATTAAATTTATTCTACTTTGCTTTCACGTACCAATTCTATGTGTTCACACAATTTTATATACATGTATAATCTCCTATAAACAGACGTTGAGTGTTAAATTTATATCATTATGATGTAAGACCGAAGAAAAGGGTAAATGTTACAGAAGCTGCATAATTGGCGACCTGCGATCATTGGCTTTTGCTTTTCGAACCAAATGTGCTAGCCCTTACATGTATTTTATGTTGTATACCATGCAGGGAATACAGTCCGGGGGGGGGACTGTATTCCCTAGGGAATTGAGTCCGGTTAATTGGTTTGGTACAACCAGGGAACTCGGTCCGGGGGACCGTATTCCCTAGGGATTTGTGTCCGGGGGGACCGTATTCCCTAAGGGAATACGGTCCCCCGGTCCGAAAATTGCCCCGGACCGTATACCCTATGACACCCGGCTTTGTAATTTCAAATTCAGTATAAATTATTACACTTCATTGACAAGGAGTATACAGCTTAATATTCATTTCAAATATAGAAACTGAAATAAAGTGCCATTATTAATCGAAACGTAGAAGGGGCAGAAATACTTACGTGTGCCGCTCGGTTACATATACGACAGGTCGTAACCGGCTAAGTTACTCATCGGTGCGGAACACATCTAGTTTAGTAACTGTTCTTTAACTTCCGGCCGCCAATACTTTTCACTGAACACCATGCAAGAATATTTCGAGTACGCAGCACATATACACAGAACGTTATAATTGTAAGTGTTCCAGTCGTAAACTATAATGTATAGCTACATAGACTGATGCGAGCCATATTACCGCTACAATGGTAAATAAATTGGACATGCATGGTATTACGTCTAACTCAAATGTCGTCCACTTCGATATAGCCACATGCAACCACCAAAATACATTTACCGGCTAAACTGCATGCCGAGCTCATGCAGTATAAATAGGGCAGTAGCCTTCTGACAAATTCACATTAAAAGCTACAGGTCCTAGGGTGGAAACAGTTCAAAGATGAAGCTTCTTCTTCAAGTATTGCTTTTGCTGTTTGTGGTTGCTTTAGTCTCGGCTGGTGCGAAGGAGCACAAGACAAAAAATATGATATACCTTCCAAAAGATCTGCAGAAGTACCTGTCCATGCCCCAAAAGCCAACGACGAAGCATGACAGCAAGTCAAAGGAATACGAGTCATTGACGACCCCTCCTTATGTCTCCACCCCAGCTCCTTATGACTCGACCCCTCCCCATTACTTGCAGGCGCGCGGCTAACATAAGCAGAAGACGGGTAGAACTGATCAACTGTATGCGTGCATGTAATTTGCATGTACTATGCAATGTTTTCAAGCTGTGTGCAATTGTATCATGATTTGAAATTTAATAATTCTAATATTATAATTGGGACAGTTCACGATATGCGATAAGCACTGAATTTGAAATTAAAATATATAACATGTAAATATCATAATAATCCAGTTGTAATACTATAAAGCCACGTGTACACTATAAGGTACATACTAAAAAGCATACGACAGGTGTGTGAGCACATGCAAGAGGTCATGTCAGAAAGCATACAGACTGAGAAACAGTTGGCAGAGGCTGTCATAAGGCTTCGCATCTAACGTGCATGTTCATTGACGATGTTAATTTCAATTTCTTAGATTTTATTTACTAATTCTAGATATATAATACATAACATTCATTACACATTATTCAGAGGGGAGGGTCGGGTTAGAGGCAAAGTTCCCAAATTAGATGCAGCATTCCCCCTTTGTATGGCAACAGAAAACGTTTGCAGGAGGTATGCCAGAGAGCTTTTGTCACCAGTGGTGTTCACAATTTTGTCACCAGTGGTCTGACAGTTGGAGCGAGGGCCACACACTCAAGTTGTTTTGAAGGCAACAGGTGTGAAGCAATTGTATGCATGGGAGGTGAGGTAACTGTCCTTTTTGATTTTGGTCTGGTCCGCCTGGTTTGCTGCTGCACAGACTTCAGAGGCTGAGCTAGATAGATGGGAAGTGGCAAAAGTGTCTGCACAGGTTGCATCCCAAACCAACAATTTGCCATTCGACCATGGTACCATGGTGATTTCATCGGGATGCTTACCATCTACTCGATCAAGACCAGTGGGCTCTAGCCAAGAAGGAACATTTGCAGAAGATAAAACCCTGTGCAGAATGTCATTTTGAAGATTGCCTCCTCTAATGTTCTCACCTGAGCCATACTCACCATTAAATTGGCAAGCCAAAACAATGCCATTGTCCTTTGGTTTAACACTCCCGATCTGTTGTTGGGGACAAAGGAGCTGGCTCGTTCAAGATGAACTTCCAGATCACAAATGTTGCAGCACCTAACTCTGTCCATACTAGCTACCTGTGTGTTTGCTGCTTTGAAGCTAGTGACCTGCACATAGCACTTGAATGCTACAATAAAGATCAGATAGCACATCTACAATGAATGAAGTGGATGTAGGAACAAGGTTAAAATTAAATGTGACAGTGTCCAGCAAAATCGGGCTTGTGGGTTTATAATTTTATCACTGTAAAAATTGCACGTTGTGCTAAACAACACATCTTCACGACGGTAATACCTTTTCTTTTCAAATTTCGTACACTTGTTCCCACACCATTTCTCTGTGTGAAAATCGATTTTTGTGATCTAAACCTTTTCCGTGCCGTGGATACAACAATCGTTAACCCCGCCGGTTAGAAATTCTCATTTCTCGACGTACGAGGGTTGAAAACGCGTCAAATTCGGTTTGCACATAGAGGAGTCCTGTAGCTATTGGTTTGTTCTGTTCGTTAATTTCTATATAATTCGTTACGGAGATACAGTTGAACAAACTACGGGCACGTTTTCCCGCTTGATTCGCGCCAATGATTTTGGCAAATCACCTCCCGCACAGTGAATGGGAAGGTGGTGATTATAGCATTGGCGCGAATCAAGCGGGAAAATGTGCCTGTAGTTTGCTCAACTGTATCTCCGTAACAGATGATTCAGAAACTAACGAACAGAATAAACCAATAGCTACAGGATTCCTCTATGCACACTCCGAATTTGACACGTTTTCAACACTCGTACGTGGAGAAATGTGTATTTCTAACCCGCGGGGTTAACGATTGTTGTATCCACGGCACGGAAAAGGTGTTGATCACAAAAATCAATTTACACACAGAGAAATGGTGTGGGAACAAGTGTATGAAATTTGAAAAGAAAAGGTATTACCGTCGCGAAGATGTGTTGTTTAGCACAACGTGCAATTTTTATAGTAATAAAATTATAAACCCACAAGCCCGATTTTGCTGGACACTGTCCCAAATAATGAAATGAACATGACAAAAACAGGCTCATGCTACTGATGCATGTGAGGGGACTACGAGTTTCTGACAAGAATGTATGGGCTTAGGTATGTGACAAATACTGCACCACTGTTATAGGGTGCTACGTATGCTTGTATTGCTGGGTCTACAATCCGAACATGGTAACACCTCTCTCTGAGTCTCAGCCAAAGGACTAGCTCCACCAATAAACATTTGTAAAAATCCATGCTAACCATCAACACTACTACATGCTATGCATGTGTGGGAACTGTGAGTCATCAGGGGGTGACATGCAAAGAAACAGGTACAGCACATCTATAGCTGCATTGCAGAACCTATTTTAAACACAAGTATATATGCATCATCCTGCATGATCACACATATACATGCACACACACACACACACATGTACACACATATATACGCATATACATGTACACGAAATGGCCTCCAATATGAACATGGGGTTGAATTAATTCATGCAAAAATTTACAAGACTTGGCTTATATACATGTATAGCATCATACACAGCAGTGACCGATAAAGTAAAGCATCATCAAAGAACACCTAATAAGTATAGCCCCACAAGTTGTAACTACCAATCCCCCGGCCCACCATAAAAGAGGCTAAATACGTATAATCTTTAAACATATATAGGTGTCTTAATTGTGCCCTTTTATCATGTGTGTCATGCAGGCAGTCGACAGGTAGCTGGAGCTCTTAACCCTTCAGAAAAAAGAAAACATGATTACATGATGCATAAAACACAACATTTTTACCTTTCCGCGTGACCCTTACATTCGTCCCTGCAAAGGTTGTTAGAATAAGTATGCAGAGCAGCCAAAAATGATTGAGACACTACTTCAGAAAATTTGTCGTCACATGTCTTTAGTAAAAAGCAACTACAAATATCTAAATACCATACAGATAATGTTGTGTCAATGTGTGCACAAGAGCCACTGTCTTTAGAACTCATGAGGTTAGTAGTACCGAAATGTCACCTTTCTTCAAGCCACAAAACTGACACCTTTTTGTGCAGTAAGGACATGTGATTTTATGTGCAGTACGAAGGTCAGAGGTGTTTGGCATTGGTTGTCCAGTTCACTAGGTTTTGAATTTGCAAGCTGTCCTCAACAGTACTATGTCCTGTTGGTTTGGGGGCAATTTGAGACAGATCGTTCCTTGCATTGCATCAAATGAGCTGGTAGCAAGTTGCCCATTGTCAATAAAGACTTCAGCATTATGTATTTTGCTGATTATATGTGTGTGTGTGTGTGGGGGGGGGGGGGGAAGTGTAGTAATCGTGGGTGTTGACAGCAGTACCACCAGACTACACTACTTTTTGGCGGGTGTTAGGGACATGGCCCTCCGTGTACCGAGCCCGAGCGGGGAAGCTGTGTGACACATTGTCAAGGATGAAGAAGAAAGGAGAGCGGGAAGTTGGTGAGGGCTAGAACACGTGACTCGAATGCTGCCTGCCAAATGCGCTAGCTGAGCGTGCATATGACGTATAACAACTTGCGCCCGAAGCGCGGTGGCCACCTCCTGGTAATTAACTGCCGGTGTTTAACTACATTAAACTTCTTATTTACCACTGTAAGTGCATATGTGCATTAGAGATAGATATTTGTGTCAAACATAACTCGTACAGATAGTCACAAAACCAGAGATGCCCCAAACAAATTCGGCCCAAATTTAAAAAAATGCTCCAGCATAACCGCTAGCATTAGGTTTTAAGTGTGGAAAGATAGACACTCAAATCTTATCAGTCTGATCAAATTCGGAAGAAGCACAAGGCCGGGAAACTGTTTTTAAGGTTCTATCAAGTGTGGGAATGAGTAAGCGTTGTCTGAGCTTTCCAGCAGTTTCACTATGTTTTATGTATTTGCTGGCTCTATCCAAGTATACACTCACTAATATAATGGCAATAATGGCGAATTTAGCTAATTGTATTCACAACACTTCAAATCCTTGATAGGAGTACTGCCTGATACAATTGTTGTTTGGTGACTCCAGACCTGTAGAGTGACTCAACATCAACATCTCTGAATGAGCAGCTTCATACATGTAGTAAAATACCTGCTTCATATTCAAAGTTTTATATACAAATTATAGCCTATGAATATAGTTAAGCATATACCCCGATTTTGCTGGACATTATCCCATATAGAATTTGTTTATAATATTGAGCTAGGGTATCCCACTTGCCAAATTAAATACTAATTTTAGTACAGGATTGTAAACAAAATGGTTACTGCCTTTGGTGAACCACACAATCACATTATGGTCAGCACGTGATGTGACCACATCAGTGGCGATGGGGGATTATGTGAGCGGGAAGGAAGTCACGTTGCCAGTGCACGTGTCTGTGAACTTATAATTGGCAGTCGTGCACAGGCGACGCTGCACCAAGAGTTGTCAATATGAGTGGTATACATGCATGTACGAGAAGGGAGAGGCGGGCTGTCGCATACGATTCTGCAATCCCCAAATCACTGTATACATTTTCTTCAAAAAGCTTATATATGTAGACAAAAATATACTTGTGTTGTCTGGCATTGGTGACATGATTTACAGACTAGATAAAATCTTGAGCTGGGCCTAAACTCTGTCATTTTATAGTGTCTCATAAGATTTCATTTTCAATGCTGTAGGAATCAAATTAAGTCATGGCCCGGTTTAACTATGTGGCACATGTCTAAGATGCATGGTACCACCATTTAAAGTGAGATGGATCAACTCATTCATCTTTCAAGAAACGAATGGTGCATGATGATGTACTGGCGTTGTAATTTCAAATTCAGTATAAATTATTACACTTCATTGACAAGGAGTATACAACTTAATATTCATTTCAAATATAGAAACTGAAATAAAGTGCCATTATTAATCGAAACGTAGAAGTGGCAGAAATACTTACGTGTGCCGCTCAGTTACATATACGACAGGTCGTAACCGGCTAAGTTACTCATCGGTGCGGAACACATCTAGTTTAGTAGCTGTACTTTAACTTCCGGCCGCCAATACTTTTCACTGAACACCATGCACGAATATTTCGAGTACGCAGCACATATACACAGAACGTTATAATTGTAAGTGTTCCAGTCGTAAACTATAATGTAGCTACATAGACTGATGCGAGCCATATTACCGCTACAACGGTAAATAAATTGGACATGCACGGTATTACGTCTATCTCAAATGTCGTCCACTTCGATATAGCCACATGCAACCACCAAAATACATTTACCGGCTAAACTGCATGCCGAGCTCATGCAGTATAAATAGGGCAGTAGCCTTCTGACAAATTCACATTAAAAGCTACAGATCCTAGGGTGGAAACAGTTCAAAGATGAAGCTTCTTCTTCAAGTATTGTATTTGCTGTTTGTGGTTGCTTTAGTCTCGGCTGGTGCGAAGGAGCACAAGACAAAAAATATTATATACAGTCCAAAAGATCTACAGAAGTACCTGTCCATGCCCCAAAAGCCAACGACGAAGCATGACAGCAAGTCAAAGGAATACGAGTCATTGACGACCCCTCCTTACGAATCCATCCCAGCTCCTTATGAATCCATCCCAGCTCCTTATGTCTCGACCCGTCCCCATTACTTGCTGGCGCGCGGCTAACATAAGCAGAAGACGGGGCAGCGACTTAACACACATAGAACTGATCAACTGTATGCGTGCATGTAATTTGCATGTACTATGCAATGTTTGCAAGCTGTGTGCAATTGTATCATGATTTGAAATTTAATAATTCTAATTTTATAATTGGGACAGTTGCACTGAATATTAAAATGTATAACATGTAAATATCATAATAATCCAGTTGTAATACAATAAAGCCAAGTGTACACTGTAAGCTACATACTAAAATGCATACGACAGGTGTGTGAGCATATGCAAGAGGTCATGTCAGAAAGTATACAGACTGAGAAACAGTTGGCAGAGGCTGCCATGCAACGAGGCTTCACATCTAACATGTTCATTGCGCATCTTTTGACGATGTTAATCTTTATTCTCCAATTGTCCCTATTTAAATCCGTTGTCCTTAAATAAGGAAGAAATCCAAGTTCCATAAGAATCATGATCATGTAAGATTAGTGGTTTAAATTATAGTACATTTAAATTGCATGCAGAATCTAGTTACTAATAGGTATTTATCAGTAAAATCTGGCCAAACTGGTGTGACTTTTAAATGGCGATGCAGTCAATGAAGGCGAGTAGATATGCTCAAAGCGACAATGGGAAAGAAAGGAACGGTATTACAGGTATGCGGAAGTGGGCATACTGAGAGGTATGTGGTGCAATGGAACGATGGAGGATCCACTACAGCCACTGCAAAAGATTTGCAGCATGATTCGCATCTAAAAGAAGCCCCAGTTTGCTCCTCTAGTAAGCGAACTCGTATAGATCATGTTGAAGAATATGAAGCTGGCCTACCTACTTCGTCTGAAAGTAGTAGTAGCAGCGATGATGATGGCGATGAGACGAGGTATAAGCATATGTAGGACTAGTAAACTAAAGTTGCACGCAAACCTGAAGGGGCAGGTGCCGAAATGAAGTCATTATCATGTGGAGAGACAGGTATTCTCTTGAAACTGGATATAATGGAGGGAAAGCAAGCAAATCAAAGAAAAGATTACGTCCAACTGTATGGTGAGGGAACAGCAGTAACGTTACGCTTGACCCAGGAGTATTATGGCAGTGCATGGTCGAGTTGTTCATGCAGATTCTGCATTTTCATCAGTGAAGACACTTTTGGCTCTGCAGGAAAAGGGATGGGGATGGTAAAAACAGCACACAAAGAGTACCCTCTAGCATACCTAACATCATGGGCACTTGGTTATGAGAATCAGTGAGAGGAGAGTTTTGTTTGTTGGAAGCAGAGGTTGAGAATGGCTTGCCCTTTTATGCTCTTGGCTGGGCTGATCGAAAGCTAAAGACAATCATATCAAATGTGGGTGCAATCAATCCTGGTACCCCTAGCTAGCGTAGAAGATACAAGAAGGAAATGGTAGATGGCGTATGGGAAACTGTTTCATTTTACAGGAGGTGAAGCGACCTGCAATGGTAGAAGAATGTTTTTAGCTGTTTTGCAACCATTGATAGGCATGACCATCAACGTCAAGGATCCCTTGCATTGGAACGCGAGTGGTGTACACATAAATGGTGGCATCGCATTTATGCATGCAACAGTATTTGGAATGTGCATAGGAGATGCACACTTGGCATACAAGTTTGAAGTATTAAAAGCTTATATGGATCTCCAGATCATTTCAGAGATTTTATTAGGAAACTGGCTTATGAACTCATAAATAATGTCTTTCAGAGTGGCAGCATAACACTTCGAGATATTCCATCTGTACAGGTACTGAAGTGATTTCTGACATTTTAAAAATAATATTCTCTTTTGTATCTTAGGTTGAAACGCAACACATCCCTATTCCTTTGTCATCTTTACCTATGTTTGCTACTTGTGCACAACAAGTCCAGTTGAGGTGCAAATTATGCAGTCGGTAGAAAATCATCATTCTGTAGTCAAGGATGCTCAAACATCACAACTGAAAGTATTTATACAGTCTGCAAACCAAACACAAAACGAAACTGCTTCCAATACCACTTAAATCAAATATAATTGTATTCAGTTCGTTTCCAAATATCTTGATTGATTGGCTTGATTTAAATTAATCTATTAATAGGTATTTCACAAACAGCGAAGTCCACCTTACTATCTATTCGATAAGGAATGAAATTACGTTAATAACTAACCACAATTAAGCATAATGCTCATCCAATTATTAACCACATTACAGATATTCATTGTTTTAATATACAACTAAATGAGTCCAAAGACACAGTAAATAATTTATTATAGCAAATATGACACGAAACTACTTGTCTTCACTCTTCAAAATGCTTCATCAAGTTAAACTGTTCTGTAAAATGTTGCTAAACAAAGATGTCTAATTTGAGGAGAGCAAGGATAAAAGCAAATAGATTGCAATATTATAAAAGTTAATTGCAAATATTTATATATTTCCTAAATGTAAATTGCTTCAGGTTTCCGAAAATTAATACATCCCAAATAGGAAACAACTAAATCTAAACCGCATGGCCAGAAATAGCGGACATGAATAATTGAAACCCACGACGCGCGTCATGAAATAAGGAAGTATAGAACTTCTATGGAGATTTGCGTACGTGCAATTCTTTGCTGGAGACCCGTAACTATGTTTCCAGGCCTAATAGTGATAAAGGTACTCTGAATGCATCTTCTTTTATTATTTTGTTCTGCCAAAATGTGCACATGCACAGCTAATTCGAAACAACTGGGTCAGGTTATGAAAATACATAAATTAACAGTATTGTAACAAAGGAGGTAAATTAGATGATGTAAGCAACAGGCACGCTCGAAGGAAAGTACAAGATGTATAGTTACTGAGTTGCACAAGTAGAGCGTTGGAATTCCTGCCATCATACGGGATTACTCCCGTATGATGACTCACTTAGGTGTCACTGATACCACCACTGGAAAACTTCTAACTATGCCTCTGTTATCAGGAACCACTGATATATCGACAACTCCGACATCACCGAGGCAAATCTAAAGGTTTTGTATTTGCTAGATAGATTCGGAGTAAGCGACAAGTTTGAACTTTCCATGCTTTTCTCAGAGCGTCCAAGGTCTAATGCCGCGTAAAAAAAAAAGCACGCACCGAACTCCGGCTTGATTTTCGATGTCAAACTTTTGAGACTGCCATCAAACCCATTACATTTTCAACTGTACTACTCAGCTACGTAATAGGTAGTTACACAAAATTTGTGTTGTAATGTAAACAAGGATAAATTCAGCTGAAAAAACGTCTCTACTTTGCTAAAATACAGATCAGTCATTTTAAAAACATAGTGAAAACAGTCGTCTTTATTTAAAAGGATGATCTTAAATAAGGATGATCGGGAGAATAAAGGTTAATTTTAATTTCTTAAATTTTATGTACTAATTCTAGGTCTATAATACATAACATTCATTACACATCATTCAGAGGAGAGGGCCAGGTTAGAGGCAAAGTTCACAAAATAGATGTAGCATTCCCCCTTTGTTTGGCAACAGAAAACCTTCGCAAGAGGTATGCCAGAGTGCTTTTGTCACCAGTGGTGTGCACAATGCGGCAACCCAAGTCTGACAGTTGGAGCAAGGGCCACACACTCAAGTTGTTTTGAAGGCGACAGGTGTGAAGCAATGGCATCAGGGCCGGCGTTAGATGTTTGGCGGCCCTAGGCAAAAAGGGTATTGGCGGCCCCTCCATCTTCGCATTTTCCGGTTTTGAACTTAACTCCTTCCGATATCATTCCACCACGCATAGCTGGTTTGTTTCGAACTTGCACATGCATGTAATCATTTCTAATCTTTTAAAATGAAGATATACATGCTGATTGCAAAAGAATTACTTTATGCATGATAAGCGAATTTTTTCTAGCTTTAACGAACTGCATATAGCAGGGGCGGATCCAGGCGTTTTCAGGGCGAGGGTGGGGGGTGATGCGACAGGCAAGCTAGCACACCTGGATACGCCTCCCGCAGCAAGGATGTCCCGGATATGGGCCATCGGGGTCTGGGGCGGAGCCCCAGCCGCTTCGCAACTCTTGCACTTTTAAAGTCACAAAACTTTAATATCACAGGAAAAAAACGCATGAAAATCCTTTATAAAATTAAAACTTGGTTCGACGCCATTTTTTCCCTGTGTATTGCGTAGTAAGTAACATGCTAAAAATAGACACAACTTTCTTGTAATCTTGGCGGTGGTATACCCAGCCGACCCGATCCACCAGTCCAAAGATGCTGCAATTTCATGTCCAATCAAAATCAAAGCTATTTCTTCAGGCCTATCTTGAGTATCTTCCGTAATTGATGGATGTAGAAATGTCTTTATAAGCTTCAATTTTGAAAAGCTCCGTGCAACTCAGCAACTGTAGTGGAAGCTGAATGTGCACCGTTCGTACGGTGGCATGGTGAGGTACTACATGTAGGTGGTCCATTTTTATGAGTGTTAATTAGCATATGAATAATTAAGTAGCAGCAGTTTGGCGGCCCCTCTGACCGGCGGCCCTAGGCATTTGCCTAGTCTGCCTAGAGTTAACACCGGCCCTGATGGTATGCATGGGAGGTGAGGTAACTGTCCTTTGATTTTGGTCTGCTCCGCCTGGTTTGCTGCTGCACATACTTCAGAGGCTGAGCTGGATAGATGGGAAGTGGCAAAAGTGTCTACACAGGTTGCATCCCAAACCAATAATCCATAGTACCATGGTGTTTCCATCAGGATGCTTACCATTTACTCGATCAAGACCAGTGGGCTCTAGCCAAGAAGGAACATTGGCAGAAGATAAAGCCCTGTGCAGAAAGATTGCCTCCTCCAATGTTCTCACCTAAGCCATACTCACCATTAAAATGGCAAGCCAAGCAATGCCATTGTCCTTTGGTTTAACACTCCCGATCTGTTGTTGGAATAATTTTAACTCATTGGCAGGACAACTTATATGTCATGATGGGGTCATACCTATGGTTAAAAATCGGATGGGACAAAGGAGCTGGCTCGTTCAAGATGAACTTCCAGATCACAAATGTTGCAGCACCTAACTCTGTTCATACTACCTGTGTGTTTACTGCTTTGAAGCAAGTGACCTCCACATAGCACGTGAATGCTATAATAAGGATCAGATAGCACATCTACAATGAATGAAGTGGATGTAGGAACAAGGTTAAAGTTGAATAATAAAATGAACGTGACACAAACAGGCTCATGCTATGCATGTGTGGGGATTATACGAGTTTCTGACAACCATTGTTATAGGGTGCTACATATGCTTGTATTGCTGGGTCTACAATCCGAACATGGTAACACCTCTCTCTGAGTCTCAGCCAGAGGACTAGCTCCACCAATAAACATTTGTAAAAATCCATGCTAACCCTCAACACTACTACATGCTATGCATCAGGGGGTGACATGCAAAAAAAACAGGCACAGCACCTCTATAACTGAATTTCAGAACCTATTTTTAACACAAGTATATATACATCCTGCATGATCACACATATACATGCACACACACACACACACACACACACACACACACATGCACACACATATATACGCATACATACATGTACACAAAATGGCCTCCAATATGAACAGGGTGTTGAATTCATTCATGCAAATTTGACAAGACTTGGCTTACATAGCATCATACACAGCAGTGACCGATAAAGTAAAGCGTCATCAAAGAACACCCAATAAGTATAGCCCCACAAATTGTAACTACCAATCCCCCGGCCCACCATAAAAGAGGCTAAATACGTATAATCTTTAAACAGCAATCCATGATATATAGGTGTCTTAATAGTGCCCTTTTATCATGTAAGCATGGGCCATGTGTGCCATGCAGGCATTGGACTGGTAGCTGGATGTGTGCCATGCAGGCATTGGACTGGTAGCTGGAGCTCTTAACCCTTCAGAAAAAAGAAGAAATGATGCATAAAACACAACATTTTTACCTTTTCATGTGACCCTTCCATTCTTCCTGGCAAAGGTTGTTAGAATAAGTATGCAGAGTAGCCAAAAGTGATTGAGACACTAATTCTGAAAATTTGCCATCACATGTCTTTAGTAAAAAGCAACTACAAATATCTAAATACCATACAGATAATGTTGTGTCAATGTGCACAAAAGCCACTGTTTTTAGAACTCATGAGGTTAGTAGTACTGAAATGTCACCTTTCTTCAAGCCACAAAACTGACACCATTTTGTGCAGTAAGAACACGGGAATTTATGTGTTTGGAATTGGTTCAGTTGTCATGTTCACTAGATTTTGAATTTGCAAGCTGTCCTCGACAGTACTATGTCCAGTTGGTTTGGGGGCGATTTGAGACAGATCGTTCCTTGCATTGCATCAAATGAGCTGGTAGCAAGTTGCCCATTGTCAATAAAGACTTCAGCATTATGTATTCTGCTAATTATATGTGTGTGTTGGGGGGGGGGGGGGGGGGGGGGGGGGGGGGGGAGTAGTAATCGTGGTTGTTGACAGCGGTATCACCAGACTACACAACTTTTTGGCGGGTGTCAGGGACATGGTCCTCCGTGTACCCAGCCCGAGCGGGGCCGCAAAGGGTGTGTGTGACACATTGTCAAGGATGAAGAAGAAAGGAGAGCAGGAAGTTGGTGAGGGCTAGAACACGTGGCTCGAATGCTGCCTGCCAAATGCGCTAGCTGAGCGTGCATACGACTTATATACTATATAACAACTTGTGCCCGAAGCGGCGGCCACCTCCTGGTACAAATTAACTGCCGGTGTCACGCAAAATTGGGGAATTTAGCTGAAATCTGGGGACCCCTCCGTGAAAATAGGGATCGCTTATAATTCTCAGTGCGCATGAACAGAAAGCACGTTTTATGATCAGTGGAGAGCGACGTGACGAAAGGTGGACGGTTTAGCTACAGGCAAATATTTTCCTATCTTTCGGGTTTTCTAAAGCAGATAAGTCAGTTGGACCTGGGTATACGAAGGAGAGCCAAATTTTTCGAAGCAAAAGGTTCCGACCTTTATTACTGTGGTGGAGGTGAGAACGTAAATATATTGTATTTGAAATACAAGCTCATTTTTATTGCACGTGTGCGGCGATCGACAGTAGACAAAAGTGATCGTGTTGCCAGTAAATGTATGGCGTTGATACTAGTTGTGGAAGATACGGAGCAACGGCGGAGAATTGTATCGATTCAGTACCCACGAGGATGGCCATTTTAGGGTGAAGAGAACGTATGATACAATAGCTTCGATATACTATTGTATCATACAATGTGAAACAACATGTAAGTTGGTATTATAGACATTTTTTATATGATTATGCCTCCCCCTATAGGTCAATGCATGTGATCATTGTCAAAGGATGAATAAGAAGTTGAAAACTTCATCAGCAGAACTCCATCCTATTCCTGTGAAGGTTCAGATATGGTCCCAAGTAGGAATGGATTTGATTGGGCCACTGACTGAAACACCACGCGAAAACAAGTACATAATTACATTGACAGACTACTTCTACACTTACTGCATTGTTTTGAAGCAGGCATTATAACACTTATTCCAAGTACACACATGCAGAACAAGCGGACCTCCTCTGATGGCTGAAGAAGATATCCCTGTGTAGGCCTACTGTTATTGCAGAACAAGACTGACAAAAGGGAAACATCATTGAATGTTCGATTTGCGAGGAATGGTTCCACTTGAAATGTGACCAATAAGTGTCAAAGAAAAACTGGAGCTATTCATGGTTGTGCAGAAACTGTATACCTGATACATTTTAGGTGCATTTTATTAATGTTGGAGCTTGAATTGATGGTGTAATGAGCACACTGACAAGAGCTTGAGATATATGATAGGGTCGTTAATGCTGCTTAAATGTTACTTAGTAAACAGTTTGCTACGGTGACGATATTTCACATAAGAACTGAGGCACTAATTATTATAACTCCATTTCCTAGTATACAAAGAATTTTAGTACTAGATATATCCCAGTCCGCTTTTATTGTTATTTCAGTACAAGACTGTCATGATCAGTCACCTTTCAGTACCTCCCTTCCCCCCCCCCCCCCCCCCCCCCATGCTTCTGCAAAACTGTAAAAATGTGAATGCAATTGATACTTTTCAGTGCGATATCGATGTACTGTACTTATTTTATATTCATTGTGTATGTATGGTGTACATATATAAACTATCTTTCGTTTTGTTTGAATCATACTTGACACTTCAAAGCTTCATGGCCCAACACAAATACTGTTGAATTATGCATGTACATGTGTTGTAGGCGCCCGTTCGGCACATTCACAAGGATACGATCAAGTCATCCAACTTAGGCATTCATATTTACAAGGGATCCCTAAATTTACGAAGGGATCCCCAATTTACCGCAAAATTGGTGACGGGGGTCCCCAGATTTCCAGAAAATAGGGGACGGGGGTCCCCAATTTTATGGGGTCCCCAAATTTGCGTGACACCGGCGTTTAACTACATTAAAATTCAGTTTTACTGCTAAAGTGAACTTTTATAGGTTCTGACCACAACATTGCTCGCTGTGTGATACAATCTGAGATATTATCCCTGGATAAGGCTATTGCTAATTACATTATGTGCATTAGAGATAGATATTTGTGTCAAACATAACTCGTACAGATAGTCACAAAACCAGAGATGCCCTAAACAAATTCGGCCCAAATTTTCAAAAATGCTTCAGCATAACCGCTAGCATTTGGTTTTAAGTGTGCACTTGTATCCAATCAAATCTTATCAGTCTGATCAAATTCGGAAGAAGCACAAGGGGAAACTGTTTTTAAGGTTCTATCAAGTGTGGGATAGAGTAAGTGTTGTCTGAGCTTTCCAGCAGTTTCACTATGTTTTATGTGTTTGCCGGCTCTATCCAAGTACACACTCACTAATACAATGGCAATAATGGCGAATTTTGCTAATTGTACATGTACATGTATATTCCCAACACTTCAAATCTGAGATAGGAGTACTGACTGCCTGATACAATTGTATAAGATTTGTTTGGTGACTCCAGACCTGTAGAGTGACTCAGCATCAACATCTCTGAATGAGCAGCTTCATGCATGTAGTAAAATACTTCACATTCAAAGTTTTATATACAATTTATAGCCTATGAATATAGTTAAAAGCATATACCCCACGTGATGTGACTACGTCAGTGGCGATGTGGGATTATGTGAGCGGGAAGGAAGTCACGTTGCCAGTGCACGCGTCTGTGAACTTATAGTTGACAGTCGTGCACAGGCTACGCTGCACCAAGAGTTGTCAATATGGGTGGTACACATGCATGTACGAGGAGGGAGAGGCGGGCTGTCGCATACGATTCTGCAATCCCCAATTCAAATCTATTCACTGTATACGTTTTCTTCAAAAAGCTTATACATGTAGACAAAAATATACTTGTGTTGTCTGGTATTGGTGATATGATTTAAAGGCTAGCTAAAATCTTGAGCTGGGCCTAAACTCGGTCATTTTATAGTGTCTCATAAGATTTCATTTTCAATGCTGTAGGAATCAAATTAAAGGGAAGTCATGGCCCGGTTTAACTATGTGGCACATGTCTAAGATGCATGGTACGTGAGATGGATCAACTCATTCATCCTTTCAGAAACGAATGGTGCATGATGATGTACCGGCGTTGTAATTCAGTATAAATTATTACACTTCATTGACAAGGACTATACAGCTTAATTTAATATTCATTTCAAATATAGAAATTGAAATAAAGTGCCATTATTAATCGAAACGTAGAAGTGGCAGAAATACTTTCTTGTGCCGCTCGGTTACATATACGACAGGTCGTAACCGGCCAAGTTACTCATCCGGCGGTGCGGAACATGCACATCTAGTTTAGTACAACTTTTCACTGGACACCACCAATACTTCGAGTACGCAGCACATATACACAGTACGTAAGTGTTCCAGTCGTAAACTATAATGTAGCTACATAGAAGACTGATGCGAGCCATATTACGACTACAATGGTAAATTAATTGAACATGCACGGTATTACGTCTACTTCATGCATATGTCGTCCACTTCGATAGTGTACACATGCAACCACCAAAATACATTTACCGGCTAAACTGCATGCCGAGCTCATGCAGTATAAATAGGGCAGTAGCCTTCTGACAAATTCACATTAAAACCTACAGGTCCTTGGGTGGAAACAATTCAAAGATGAAGCTTCTTCTTCAAGTATTGCTTTTGCTGTTTGTGGTTGCTTTAGTCTCGGCTGGTGCGAAGGAGCACAAGACAAAAAATATGATATACCTTCCAAAAGATCTACAGAAGTACCTGTCCATGCCCCAAAAGCCAACGACGAAGCATGACAGCAAGTCAAAGGAATACGAGTCATTGACGACCCCTCCTTATGTCTCCACCCCAGCTCCTTATGTCTCGACCCGTCCCCATTACTTGCAGGCGCGCGGCTAACATAAGCAGAAGACGGGGCAGCGACTTAACACACATAGAACGATCAACTGTATGCGTGCATGTAATTTGCATGTACTATGCAATGTTTGCAAGCTGTGTGCAATTGTATCATGATTTGAAATCTAATAATTCTAATATTATAATTGGGACAGTTCACGACATGCACTGAATTTGAAATTAAAATGTATAACATGTAAATATCATAATAATCCAGTTGTAATACTATAAAGCCAAGTGTACACTGTAAGCTACATACTAAAAAGCATACAACAGGTGTGTGAGCACATGCAAGAGGTCATGTCACAATGTATACAGACTGAAAAACAGTTGGCAGAGACTGTCAACGAGGCCTCACATCTAACATGCATGTTCATTGCACATCTTTTGACGATGTTAATTTTAATTTCTTAAATTTTATTTACTAACTCTAGCTGTATAATACATAACATTCATTACACATCATTCAGAGGAGAGGGCCAGATTAGAGGCAAAGTTCACAAAATAGATGCAGCATTCCCCCTTTGTTTGGCAACAGAAAACCTTTGTAAGAGGTATGCCAGAGTGCTTTTGTCACCAGTGGTGTTCACAATGTGGTGACCCATATCTGACAGTTGGAGCAAGGGCCACACACTCAAGTTGTTTTGAAGGCAACAGGTGTGAAGCAATGGTATGCATGGGAGGTGAGGTAACTGTCCTTTTTGATTTTGGTCTGGTCCGCCTGGTTTGCTGCTGCACATACTTCAGAGGCTGAGCTGGATAGATGGGAAGTGGCAAAAGTGTCTACATAGGTTGCATCCCAAACCAATAATCTGCCATTTGACCATGGTACCATGGTGATTCCATCGGGATGCTTACCATCTACTCGATCAAGACCAGTGGGCTCTAGCCGAGAAGGAATATAAAGCCCTGTGCAGAATGTCAGTTTGAAGATTGCCTCCTCCAATGTTCTCACCTGAGCCATACTCATCATCAAATTGGCAAGCCAAATCAATGCCATTGTCCTTTGGTTTAACACTCCCGATCTGTTGTTGGAATAACATTGGCAGGACAATTAATATGGCATGATGGGGTCATACCTATGGTTAAAAATTGGAGGGGACAAAGGAGCTGGCTCATTCAAGATGAACTTCCAGATCACAAATGTTGCAGCACCTAACTCCGTCCATACTACCTGTGTGTTTGCTGCTTTGAAGCAGGTGACCTCCACATAGCACATGAATGCTACAATAAACATCAGATAGCACATCTACAATGAATGAAGTGGAGGTAGGAACAAGGTTAAAATTAAATAATGAAATGAACGTGACACAAAAAGGCTCATGCTACGCCTGCGTGGGGACTACCAGTTTCTGACAAGAATGTATGGGCTTAGGTATGTGACAAATGCTGCACCATTGTTATAGGGTGCTACATATGCTTGTATTGCAGGGTCTACAATCCTAACATGGTAACACCTCTCTCTGAGTCTCAGCCAGAGGACTAGCTCCACCAATAAACATTTGTAAAAATCCATGCTAACCCTCAACACTACTACATGCTATGCATGTGTGGGGACTACGATCATCAGGGGGTGACATGCAAAGAAACAGGTACAGCACCTCTATAGCTGCATTGCAGAACCTATTTTTAACACAAGTATATATACACCATCCTGCATGATCACACATATACATGCACACACAACACACATGCATACATATATATACACATATATACATGTACACAAAATGGCCTCCAATATGAACAGGGGGTTGAATTCATTCATGGAAAAATTTACAAGACTTGGCTTACATAGCATCATACACAGCAGTGACCAATAAAGTAAAGCATCATCAAAGAACACCCAATAAGTATAGCCCCACAAATTGTAACTACCAATCCCCCGGCCCACCATAAAAGAGGCTAAAGATGTATAGTCTTTAAACAGCAATCCATGATATATAGGTGTCTTAATTGTGCCCTTTTTCATGTAAGCATGGGCCATGTGTGCCATGCAGGCATTGGACTGGTAGCTGGATGTGTGCCATGCAGGCATTGGACTGGTAGCTGGAGCTCTTAACCCTTCAGAAAAAAGAAGAAATGATGCATAAAACACAACATTTTTACCTTTCCACGTGACCCTTCCATTCATCCCGGCAAAGGTTGTTAGAATAAGTATACAGAGTAGCCATAAGTGATTGAGACACTAATTCTGAAAATTTGTCATCACATGTCTTTAGTAAAAAATATTTAAATACCATACAGATAATGTTGTGTCGATGTGCACAAGAGCCACTGTCTTTAGAACTCATGAGGTGAAATGTCACCTTTCTTCAAGCCACAAAACTGACACCTTTTTGTGCAGTAAGTACACGTGATTTTATGTGCAGTACGAAAGGTCAGAGTGTTTGGAATTGGTTGTCCAGTTCACTAGATTTTGAATTTGCAAGCTGTCCTCGACAGTGCTATGTCCTGTTGGTTTGGCGGCGATTTGAGATAAATCGTTCCTTGCATTGCATCAAATGAGCTGGTAGCAAGTTGCCCATTGTCAATAAAGACTTCAGCATTATGTATTCTGCTAATTATATGTGTGTATGTGTGGGGGGAGGGGAAGTGTAGAAATCGTGGGTCTTGACAGCAGTACCACCAGGCTACACTACTTTTTGGCGGGTGTCAGGGACATGGCCCTCCGTGTACCCAGCCCGAGCGGGGCTGCAAAGGGTGTGTGTGACACATTGTCAAGGATGAAGAAGAAAGGAGAGCGGGAAGTTGGTGAGGGCTAGAACACGTGGCTCGAATGCTACCTGCCAAGACGTATAACAACTTGTGCCCGAAGCGGCGGCCACCTCCTGGTAATTAACTGCCGGCGTTTAACTATAGGATACAATCTGAGATAGTATCCCTGGATAAGGCTATTGCTAATTACATTATGTGCATTGGAGATAGATATTTGTGTCAAACATAACTCGTACAGATACCAGAGATCGCGATCGCCCAAACAAATTCGGCCCAATTTTTCAAAAATGCTTCAGCATAACCACTAGCATTAGGTTCAGGTTTTAAGTGTGATAGACACTTGTATCCAATCAATTCTTATCTGTCTGAGGAGAAACTGTTTTTAAGGTTCTATCAAGTGTGGAAATGAGTAAGCGTTGTCTGAGCTTTCCAGCAGTTTCACTATGTTTTATGTATTTGCCGGCTCTATCCAAGTAATGGCGAATTTTGCTAATTGTATATTCACAACACTTCAAATCCGAGATATATGTAGGAGTACGGCCTGATACAATTGTATAAGATTTGTTTGGTGACTCCAGACCTGTAGAGTGACTCAACATCAACATCTCTGAATGAGCAGCTTCATACATGTAGTAAAATACCTGCTTCACATTCAAAGTTTTATATACAATTTATAGCCTATGAATATAGTTAATAGCATATACCCCACAATGGTAATTTTGCTGGACATTATCCTATATAGAATTTAGTTTATATATTGAGGGTACCCCACTTGACAAATTACAGTTCAGTAAATACTAATTTTAGTACAGAATTGTAAACAAGAATGGTTGCTGCCTTTGGTGAACCGAACAATCAAGTAATTAGGCTATTATGGTCAGCACGTGATGTGACCACGTCAGTGGCGATGGGGGATTATGTGAGCGGGAAGGAAGTCACGTTGCCAGTGCATGTGTCTGTGAAGCAGTCGTGCACAGGCGACGCTGCACCAAGAGTTGTCAATATGGGTGGTACACATGCATGTACGAGGAGGGAGAGGCGAGCTGTCGCATACGATTCTGCAATCCCCAATTCAAATCTATTCACTGTATACATTTTCTTCAAAAAGCTTATACATGTAGACAAAAATATACTTGTGTTGTCTGGTATTGGTGACATGATTTAAAGGCTAGCTAAAATCTTGAGCTGGGCCCATTTTATAGTGTCTCATAAGATTTCATTTTCAATGCTGTAGGAATCAAATTAAAGGAAAGTCATGGCCCAGTTTAACTATGTGGCACATGTCTAAGATGCATGGTACCACCGTTTAACGTGAGATGGATCAACTCATTCATCCTTCAAGAAACGAATGGTGCATGATGATGTACCGGCGTTGTAATTTCAAATTCAGTATGAATTTTTACACTTCATTGACAAGGAGTATACAACTTAATATTCATTTCAAATATAGAAACTGAAATAAAGTGCCATTATTAATCGAAACGTAGAAGTGGCAGAAATACTTACTTGTGCCGCTCGGTTACATATACGACAGGTCGTAACCGGCCAAGTTACTCATCGGTGCGGAACACATCTAGTTTAGTAACTGTTCTTTAACTTCCGGCCGCCAATACTTTTCACTGAACACCATGCACGAATATTTCGAGTACGCAGCACATATACACAGAACGTTATAATTGTAAGTGTTCCAGTCGTAAACTATAATGTAGCTACACATAGAAGACTGATGCGAGCCATATTACGACTACAACGGTAAATAAATTGAACATGCATGGTATTACGTCTACATGTACCTCAAATGTCGTCCACTTCAATAGTGTACACATGCAACCACCAAAATACATTTACCGGCTAAACTGCATGCCGAGCTCATGCAGTATAAATAGGGCAGTAGCCTTCTGACAAATTCACATTAAAAGCTACAGGTCCTAGGGTGGAAACAGTTCAAAGATGAAGCTTCTTCTTCAAGTATTGCTTTTGCTGTTTGTGGTTGCTTTAGTCTCGGCTGGTGCGAAGGAGCACAAGACAAAAAATATGATATACCTTCCAAAAGATCTACAGAAGTACCTGTCCATGCCCCAAAAGCCAACGACGAAGCATGACAGCAAGTCAAAGGAATACGAGTCATTGACGACCCCTCCTTATGAATCCACCTCAGCTCCTTATGTCTCGACCCCTCCCCATTACTTGCAGGCGCGCGGCTAACATAAGCAGAAGACGGGTAGAACTGATCAACTGTATGCGTGCATGTAATTTGCATGTACTATGTATCATAATTTGAAATCTAATAACTGATTCTAATAGTATAATTGGGTCAGTTCACGACATGCACTGAATTTGAAATTAAAATGCATAACATGTAAATATCATAATAATCCAGTTGTAATACAATAAAGCCAAGTGTACATGCACTGCAAGGTACATACTAAAATGCATATGACAGGTGTGTGAGCACATGCAAGAGGTCATGTCAGAAAGTATACAGACTGAGAAACAGTTGGCAGAGGCTGTCAACGAGGCTTCATATCTAACATGTTCATTGCACAGCTTTTGACGATGTTAATTTTAATTTCTTAAATTTTATTTACTAACTCTAGGTCTATAATACATAACATTCATTACACATCATTCAGAGGAGAGGGCTGGCAAAGTTCCCAAAATAGATGCAGCATTCCCCCTTTGTTTGGCAACAGAAAACCTTTGCAAGAGGTATGCCAGAGAGCTTTTGTCACCAGTGGTGTTCACAATGCGGCAACCCAAGTCTGACAGTTGGAGCAAGGGCCACACACTCAAGTTGTTTTGAAGGCGACAGGTGTGAAGCAATGGTATGCATGGGAGGTGAGGTAACTGTCCTTTTTGATTTTGGTCTGCTCCGCCTGGTTTGCTGCTGCACATACTTCAGAGGCTGAGCTAGATAGATGGGAAGTGGCAAAAGCATCTACACAGATTGCATCTTAAACTGCGTTTAACTACATTAAACTTTTTATTTACCTGTTTTACACTTTTATAGGTTCTGACCACATCCCTGGAGAAGGCTATTGCTAATTACATTATGTGCATTAGAGATAGATATTTGTGTCAAACATAACTCATACAGATAGTCACAAAACCAGAGATGCCCTAAACAAATTCAGCCCAAATTTTCAAAAATGCTTCAGCATAACCACTAGTATTTGATTTTAAGTGTGCACTTGTATCCAATCAAATCTTATCAGTCTGATCAAATTCGGAAGAAGCACAAGGCCGGGAAACTGTTTTTAAGGTTCTATCAAGTGTGGGAATGAGTAAGCGTTGTCTGAGCTTTAATTCCAGCAGTTTCACTATGTTTTATGTGTTTGCCGGCTCTATCCAAGTACACACTCACTAATACAATGGCAATAATGGCGAATTTTGCTAATTGTACATGTATATTCCCAACACTTCAAATCCTAGATGGAAGTACTTCCTGATACAATTGTATAAGATTTGTTTGGTGACTGCAGACCTGTAGAGTGACTCGACATCAAAATCTTTGAATGAGCAGCTTCATACATGTAGTAAAATACCTGCTTCACATTCAAAGCTTTATATACAATTTATAGCCTATGGATATAGTTAAAAGCATACCCCACAAGGTGTGATTTTGATGGACATTATCCCATATAGAATTTAGTAATCGGTCATTTATAATCTTGAGGGTATCCCACTTGCCAAATTACAGTTCAGTAAATACTAATTTTAGTACAGGATTGTAAACAAAAAAGGTTGCTGCCTTTGGTGAACCGGACAATGAAGTAATTAGGCTATTATGGTCAGTCACTAATTAAAAACATGGACAGATACTTAAATTGCAATGCTGATATACATACGCCACATTGGACATAACTACTATTGTTCAGCAAGTCTCTTGTGAGGAGGTTTGTCATACAGTTTAACATTGGAACTCTTGAGTAACTTCTGATATTCTTGCTTGGTCACTTGCTCTTTCTTCCTTGCCTGATCAATAAGTACAGCACTACGATAGCCTGTGTGTATATATGAGTGTGCATGTCATGTGAGTGCAGGTGTGAGGCAAGTGTGCATATCAACATCTTATAGGTGATAGCTGGCAATTTTGGCAATAATAAGGTGTACTTCATTTCATATACACATTTAGGATAAGAATAATCTTCAGAAATGTGCACTAGTAACCCTTAATACAAATGGACGAATTAGCCAATAAATACATGTACTATCTTTAAAGTGAATGAATAAATGCAGTTGCCAAAATCATAAGACTTCACTGCTGCTGTGGTTTTCGATAAGCGTTTTAAACAAAGCATTGCCTTTACTTGCTCAGATCAAAGACACGACATACAATGTGTGCTTCATTAAACATGTCGTTTGTGTAGCGAGACAATTGGCGCCAATTCCGCCATTTAATTTTTATTCTTCTCCTTCATCACATGTAACTGGCAACAGGAACATCATATGAAGATGAAATTAGCTCAGTTCAAATTGTAGCATTTTATTTCCTCACGTGCCTTTTCGTACAATTGTTAGCTGATGATAACTATTAAATGGAAATGCCATGCGTGGGTGTACATTGATGTTTGAAATATATTTTTATCAACTTACATGTAGAATAACTTCTCTACACTTACTACACATGTACATGTAGATAGCAAAATAATGCCAGACAAATGTTGTGTCCAGTTGGAGAAATCAATTGAGTTACGAAGGCACAAAACTAATTTATCAGTTGCCTAGCAAGCAATATGACATCACACAGATCTTAATTTATTGTTGCCTAGCTGGCTGTAAACAATATGATGGCACATGCAAAATCATGTACAGAAATGTTTGGTGGATATAAAACAGGTGGTTCAGTACCAAGGCAAAGAGCAAGCTTGTTAACCTTTAATCTATTTTCATCCTTAATTCAGGATGGAAATCCTGAATTAAGGATGACTTTACGCCGCTCGTATCAACATAAATTCGAACGGTATTGATGATTTTTTTTTTAATATTTAGCATGTGTAGGCTTTCATCTAAACAGCGCTATCCATTTTAGTCATTCAAATCTTTATTTCTTTTAGAAAAAACAATGTTTAGGCTTAGTTTACATTTTCGTTCGCAAATAAGCCGCGGTTACCTTCAAAGTCGGGTATAAGGTTGAGGAAAGAGCAGGAAACTTACTTTCAAGATAGAAACTGTTACTAAGATCTGTAAGGAGAGCCATATTAGCAAATTAAACAATATGGGACACAGGAGGTATGAGCATCGAATTAACTCAAGGCGGACTAAGCGAAGCGAGTCAGAGTGGGTGGTACGATGGTTAGCTTCTGCAAAATAAAAATAAAAAAGCATTTCTGTCGTTGAGAGCGATGCAGAAATGCCTGGCATTGGTAGAAATGCTGTCACCAGTACTGTTGGGATATAAAAAGAAGGGGCGGATGCTCGGACAGTGATAATAAATTACACTTTTCTATTATTTTGTGTACAAGTTTGATAAAAATACAACTTCTACCAAGAGTCTGGAGGTGCTACCACCAATAAGTAGTGAAAAGGAGTAAAATTGATATGTTTAATGCTCTTTGTAAGCATTACAAACTATAAATTGCTAATCATTTAATTTATGTATACGCGGGAGCAACGAACGTGCTTATGCATCCTTGAAGTTTGGGCAGCTTTCTAGATGATAAAAATTATTCTATGCTATAGAATGTGTGCACCATTGTTGGAACAAACAGCTTTTATGTTTTAATGATTTTAATTTTCATTGCAATGGTTGTTATAAACGGCAGAACTCACCATCCTGAATTCAGGATTTTACCGATCCTGAATTCAGGATCGTTTCACGCAGATTAAAGGTTAACAAGGAGAACTCTGAGTTAAAGAAAGCCGAAGAACAACAAAGGTATAAATTGAAAGAAAAAAAACCACTGCATGGTACGCTGCATAAAGGTCCAGCGGTCAAGCTGACGACATCAACAAGACTCTGAATCCAAGCGTGCTACATTGCAATGAATACACCAAGTTCAAGCGGCTTTAGTAAGCGTGAACAACAAAATATTGTGTTGCCAGGTTTTAACCAATCGCATTAATACTCCTGAAGGAGAAAAAAAAATTAGGGGCACAAGTAAATCAAAAACGTCTCTATCGAGAAAGGGATTTGTTTGATGTAGCATTGGTGGTGCAAAAAGTAAGGAAACAAGGTAAAGTACTGTTACAGTGAGGTTTGGTATAGGGTCATATAAATAACACTTCTAGATTTTGCAAATAGGCTTCTTCATTGCAAATTACATGTACATGTAGTTGTAGGATCATACACCAAACCTCACTATAACAGTACTGTACCTTGTTTCCTTGCTTTTTGCACCAACAATCCTACATCCAACAAATCCCTTACTCGACAGGGAAATTATTGACTTACTTCTAGAAACATGTGCCATGTCTCACCAAAAAATCAGGTATTATGATTCTTGGATGTATTTGTAAACAATTCTTTTGCACCTTTCCATAGTAACATGCACAGTTGTGGTGTTATCGTATCTGTAATACTACTCTTATTTACAGCATTGCAGTGAATCAGCTTACTTACTTAATAGTGCTGCAGTCTTTTACATTTAGCTCATGTTTTAGTGCCAATACCAGGGGATACTTATTTCCCCTCTGCCAAAATCATTAACTGCAGCAACATTGCATGTAACACACCAAATGGGTGGTAATATGCACACAAAAAAAAAAACAACCCCAAATGGAATCTGATCCACAATACTAGAAATTCAAAGATGTTCAAATACAAACCCCATATATGGTACATGTACAGTAGAGGTCTCAAAAACGTTTCCATAATATTGCCTAATGTAATGTGCAATGGCTAGGCCACAACCATGCTGTTCCAAACATAATCTTAATTGGGCGTACATCACCCTGAGTGCTAAAAACTGACACAATGGAAATAGCTGCTTCCATACATGCACTTTTAGTTTCTTGTGGGTACTATGTGTTGTTCCAAATGATACTGTGTTGTAAAATGCATTAGGCTGGCATGGACTTTTTGTGGATATGCTTAAGGCCAGAGTGAACAAAATCAAGCCTTTCCTGTGTTAAATTGTGAACAGTTCATGTTCCAGCTATTATGAATGTGTCAATGTGCATGCCTCATACCGTAACATGAGGCATTGGCATGTTTACAGTATGGCAACATTACGGAAACTTTTAATGACCTACACTCCCCATGTGCACACACCTCATGCATACATACTTTCTTTGATAGTTGAGAACATGCCCTGCTTCGCCACATCAGGTTTGGGGGCCTCCGCTGGGTGTCTGACCAGGGGTGGAATTCCCAGTGCAGTTCTGAATGAAGGCAATTTGAGGAGCATAATTTGGCTCAATGAAAAGGTTGAAGATGTCAGCCAATACATAAAAAGACCCTGATAAAAATCCAAAGATATTCCAATGAAACCAGTACACAAAACATGCACACATGGACCTTACAGAGGGGAATGTGGCAGTGACAGGGATGAGGAGAATGGCCATAGCTCTGAAAAATACCTTCATTTTCTCTGTCTGGGGATTAGTTACCCCAGTTTCTCCACCAAGCTGTGTATAATTGAAGTGTGTGCATTGATCATGTGCATAAGTACATCAATGTCCATGGAGGGATGCATGCATTGTTATAAGCATGTGTGTATGAATGTGTTGTGTATACATAGCAGGCCTATAGCGGGGGGGGGGGGGGGGGGGGGAATGGGATGGGGGGATTGGTCGATCCCCCCCCCCCCCCCCGTTCAATGCTCTAGTTATTGTACTTCAATTTTTTTTTGCATCAGGCTTGAAGGTGACAGCGCTCTCGCTTTTAGTATTAAGCAATGGCAACCCTCCGCACTCTCATATTTGGCCAATTGCACTGGGACCCCCCTTCCCGCTTTTGTGTTTAGCTAAACGCGATCAGATGTCCCGCAGTCCTACTAATCGATCCGCAGTCCTACTAATCGATCCCCATGCCAGACTTCCTGGCTACGGGCCTGCATAGTTTCATGATGGTAAAATAAGGTACCAGGAAAAAAAAATCCATGGCATGGCCTTGCACCCCAGCCCTCAATCTTCCTATACCAGCACTGTAAGACTTAGTACATTTTTTGTACATATCACAAGACTACAAACCTCTTGAATAGGCACTTTCTAATGCTCATGACTTGTTCAGCGGTTAGAGCTTGCAATTATTCTAAACACTGATTTGATGCCATCATTTTTTATTTTATTTAGAACAACATATAGCACACACACATTACACACATTTATACACCTGATTGACACCAAACATTCTAAATGATGTTTACATCAGTGAGGAAAATGGGGAGGCCTGCACCATCGTCCATGCCATGTCCACTTCTCCATTTTACCCTAGACCCACACAAGCAAAGCTTTGTCACACATACATGTGTACAATAGCAAAAGCCATTCTAGCACAAACCCATCCCGTTACTTTAGAATGTGACTTCTCCCGAAATTTTAAGAGCATTTTGACAATTAGGTAACATAGTTACTGAGCTATAATGCTGCTTTCTAATCCACAAATCAATGAAATTGTTTCATTAGTGTTCTGTATACGGTAGTTAGATAACAAAAAAATTGTGCATAGTGTTATGGTTTTTTATTTATAAATTTTCAAATATTGTTTTCAGTTTACCCCAGTCAAAGTTATTTATTTATATAAAAAGTGACTGCAATTGCTGAATACAATTTTCACCAAGATAAAGATGGCGATAAGAAATCGTTATCTTGGTGAAAATTGCATTCAGCAATTGCAGTCACTTTTTATATAAATAAATAACTTTGACTGGGGTAAACTGAAAACAATATTTGAAAATTTATAAATAAAAAACCATAACACTATGCACATTTTTTTTATTATCAAATGTGACACAAATAAAATGACACCACTAAACTAATAAAGTTATTATAATTATTATTGTTTAATTGAAGACAGTAGGGGACCACATTCCTAGCCAGTACGGTCCTTGCTATGGCTCTCACTAGGGGTGATATTTAGCCTCCCAAACATGTCACTGATCGCCCTGGCTTTGTGAAATGAATAGATAAAATAATAATTATTAAACAGTTCTATTTGATGAAATGATTGGGTGCCATGAATTTTGCTTTGTAGAATGTAACCACTAATTTGCTAGTAAATAACAAACACATATTGCTTACTTACGGTACATGCACATAACTGAGGAATAACCTCTAGCAGTAAAATAGCTCAAATGTTTATTGGCTGTGTCTTATCAATAAAATCACGGTTGTGAAGAGTGTAGCCATGTCGATTGACATTGTTTTAAAAATGAAAATACTTCTACATTGATTCCATAGGAAGATGTTCACTTTACTAGCAACGACTAAAATCTGACTTGTAAAATTCGATTCAATCAAGATAAATGGATCTGCTACCAGAGCAAAAATCATAGCGGTGAGCCTCTGTTTTTTTTTCTTCTTAATACTGCCCACAACCCCACGATAGACCTACAAATTCTATACAACTCATGTGTTTTGAGTGCTTCATGATCTTATTTATATCCAATGATTTTCCCTTTGCCCAAACTGATTGCTTTGCCTGTCCTTCCCATACATGAAATAAAGTGACTGTAAACTTTGGCAGGAGAAGAACATATCATACACTCTACACACTATGCCATTACACAGCATGGAGGCACAAATTTGAGTTTTACATGTATCTTTCGTTGAAACAAACTCCAACTGGCTCAAAGCACTATTTACAACACAGCAATACATAATACACACATGGATGCAAAATGCAAATGCACGCACAACAATACACACACCTCTATAGTGGCCATGAAGGAGAGGCAGGAGAGCACAGGTAACACATAGTAGGGATCAGGCACTGTCAAGTCCGAGAACCACAACATGCCCCCTGTCTTCATGCTTTCAATGGGAACACTGGCCATCTCCCGAATGGCTACACGTAAAGAAGGTTTCATGATCAGGAGCACAACATGCACATAATAGGGCAATCAAATCCATGATACATTTTATAAGAGACAAAGCCTCTGGCCTTATGAATACAATTATTCAAGCGTTTCAAGCACAAGTGCAACTTTACACTACTCATTACAATATTCTCCTCCTGCACTCTTGCAAGACCTTAGTGTTCGACATAAATCCCATAACAATCAGGAGGTCGTCGGCTTCACTGTGGACAGACCCATCGACTGCCTCTGCATCTACACAACATCCAGACAATTCCACTGCATAATCTTCAACAGCAAGATTTTCTTTGGGTATTGAGGGTTAAGACACCACTTGCTTTGAAACTGGGTATGAAGGTCTGGGTACTCCATTGTATACAAACTATGGACAGGTGCCAGGACTGCGCTGCCCAGGCGGCTGCTGGCTTGACTTTTTGTATGTGCATAATGGTGCACTGTTGTCCTATGTTCATATATAATGGGTGTATCTAACGAATAAGACACATTTTATACGGAAAGATTCAATAGCAATCATCACATTAAGAGGCAGCATGGGGATTTCATTTTTCGGTGAGGAACAACAGCCTATGTTGACGTATGACTAAATGAACCGGAAGAAGGTACATATCTCAGGAGACTAAAATGGAAAAGGAAGGTACAACTGGGAGTGAATCGATCGCTGAACTTCTACTAGCCCTCATCTGGATGGAGGAGCAGGTGGAGCTCAGACGACAATGTGAAGACAATTGTCGTGGAGCTGAAGAAGAGGAAAGACACAAGGAAGAAGAAAGATGCAGGTGTGAAGAGGACAGTCATAGAGCAGAGGAAGAAGGTATGCGTCGGAGGGAGGGAGGGAACATCATAGGAGGGATGAAAAAGAGCAAAGGGGAGAAAGGGCCTATAAGGAGAGAAGAGAACAAAGGTGTTTACTGGAGGCTCTGTTGGTAGCACAGGTGCAAGGAAAGTTAGAAAGGAAAGCACAAAAATTCCAAACCTTACAGAGAATGAAAGTAGCAATGAGAAGTGGGCATACCATTTGGCCCCAAACCTGACAGGATGAGCAGAACAAGCCGACATGGCTATGAGTAGTGAATATGCAAAGAACTATGAATCGGTGAAAGAAAAAACCCTTCTGCGTTGGTACAATATCAACAAGGAGACATCTAGAAGCAAGATGATTGGCATACAGAGACATCATGGTGAAACTACAGGACCTGGCTCAAAAATGGACCAAGACAATGCCAGTAGAGATTGTGGATCTTGGATGCATGCACTCATTATTACATCTGGCATTCAGTGGGAAACACTGTAAAATGTATCTCATACACAGTCTTTTTGATAAATTAGTACTTAAGGAGGAGGAAGGGACGTGGGGATCACATCTCTGGAAGGGACGTGAGGATGATAAGGTGGGGACGTGGGGATGATAAGGAGGGGATGTGGGATTACATAGAGGGGAGGATCACATGGGATATGTGGAAATCACATGAAGGGAATGTGGGGATCACATGAAGGGAATGTGGGGATCACATGAAGGGAATGTGGGGATCACATGAAGGGAATGTGGGAATCACATGAAGGGAATGTGGGGATCAAATGAAGGGAATGTGGGGATCACATGAAGGGAATGTGGGGATCACATGAAGGGAATGTGGGGATCACATGAAGGGAATGTGGGGATCACATGAAGGGAATGTGGGAATCACATGAAGGGAATGTGGGGATCACATGAAGAGGATGTGGGATCATATAGAGGGGAGGTAGGGATCCATTGTGTTTAAAATACTTATCAAAAGTTGATCAGCAGAGTTGCTATGCACATATATGGTTGATTAGCAATTTCAGATTTTAGGTAGCAATCATAAAAATATCCAGGTAATATTAAATTAATTCTGAAGTTCACTATCCATTTTTCTACATCAGTTCTAGCCTGTTTAGGCAAATAACTATGACTGACTGTTTGGGTTTCAAAAAAAAATTCAAATCCACTGATTTATTTGGCAAAGATATAACTATTTCAGGCCCCATTTTTTTTAAATCAGTCTTCATTCAAAAGTATCTCACAACTAAGGACAATGGCAAGTGGCAATTATAACACTTTAACAATTTTGAACTACAGCAACAAACTACAGCATCAGTTACAGCTCTAATAGATCTCTAAACTATCTATGGTTACAGATAGAGGCAACGATTTCGAACAACTGCAACAACACAGTACATGTAAATGATTTTTAAGAATCGATAATCCAAAACACATACATAGGTGAATTAATGAATAAGATTTAAATTGAACCACATAATGACATTGTGTTTTAATACATTAGATCATGGTTTGCAATGCAATACCACTTATTTCAAAACTGGGATCACATGAAGTGGATGCGGGATCACATGAAGGAGATGAGGAATCACATGAAGGAGATGTGGGCAGTATTATATACATATAACATCATGCAGATATCAATTGAACCAGTAAACTTCAATAACCACCAGACTTGCATGTACAATACATAACACACACACACACACACACACACACACACACACACACACACACACACACACACACACAAACACACACACACACAATACACACACACACACACACACACACACACAATACACACACGTACACACTACACACACATCACCACAATACGCACACACAATACACCACACACCACATCACACACACACACACAATACAAACAAGCCCCAATAGCTCACCAACGAAGAAGCTGATGAAGATTGGCAACTGTACGAGGGGCATCACCATCATCTTGAAGGGATTGCACTTATGCTGCTGGTACAACGCGTACAGCCTGGCCGTCTGCTGTGAAGCCAGCGCAGTGTTGCCTGCCTGGTTGTGTTCGCGGACCTTCTGCATTATAACTTCCGCCTCTGGACGGACGTTGTTCAGACGCACCGAGTTCGCCTGCAGGCGCACGCCTAGCGGGAAGAGGGCGAGTCGCAGGACGATAGTGGCTGTCGCGATGGCGGCCCACCATGGTAACGACGAGTGGGTGTGGAGGACGTCGAGTGCTGTCTGGAGGATGCCCACGGGACCGTACCCACCCAGACCCATGCTGGCTAGATCCCCTTGAGTGGGTAGGTGGTCCGCAATCGACGCAGCGTCAGCCATCCATCGCGCCTGGTTCGATGTCTCGAGGGCAAGAACGTCGATCGAAGGGGACGACAGTTCGGTGATGGGGTTAGTTGAGGTCAAAGTACTTCCCAGCTGAGTGGGAGCGACAACCCCGAGACCAGTTCCACTAGAAGCAGACGTTGCCTCGGCCCCAGAGCTAAGACGCCTCCAGCCAGGGATGGCAAACGTCTCAATCTGTTGGTACGATGCAACCCGCAACGAGGCGCTCGGAGATACATATAGCAGCCGGCAACGGGCACCTATGTAAGACGCCCGCAACAGTCCCGGTGTGATCATATCCCAGCCACGTGCGCGTCTCTTTGAATTCGATGCTTTACAGTGTAAAGTCGAACGGACCAGGGGACGAGCAACGCTTCCCCAGACCAATCCATCTGAAGGCTGACGATTTTACTGAACCACGGCATCTGTACTTCAAATTAGATAGCTATAGAGACAGGCGGGTCACAGGCCGGGTCGCGTAGTGCCGGATTATCCAATTGGGCCGGGGGCTGCAGCCTAGCCCTGGGGCCTGAGACCGTAAGGGGCACCAAGCAAGGCGAGTATAATTGATTATTCATATCAGTTCAATCTTTACAGTTACATGTAGTTGTGCTTTACCATTGTACGTGAACGCCTTAGCCCACTAAAATAACCTAACTAACCTGCACTTTCAGTCTTCAGTCTTAGCAGAGGTCTTACTATGTGTTATAAAATTTAATTGGTTGATCTTCCTATGTGTTGATGAATTTATCAAAGAACCGGTTAGGACCATCAGTCAGTGGTTATTCTTGTGTACTAAGATCTGTCACTGTATCCTTCCCTGTAGTTGTTCTGTTTTGTACCAAAGTCGTGCGCGCTGTGCTTGATTCAGTCTCTTGTCATGTTTTTTGAAAATCACTCGACTGAAGCAGTATTTACTAATTTAGTGACCGAGCACTCTAGGGGTCATCACATGACACATTATGTAGATATCGATAAGGGCATCTGCATGAACCTGTCTAAGCGTGACTTGACTTTGAAAAAGGAAAGAGGAAACCAACAGCTTGATATCATGGTTGTATGCATGGGTGTGGTGGGAACGATGGGTGCAGCATCCATGGTCAGAAGCCATATCCTGTTTCCATTCCGGTATCTGACGGTGCTATACACTACAGATGCCATACACAACCGCAGCATAGACCCTTAATTGGGTCAGGGGTGTGTGGTAGACATTGTTAAGCCAGATCATTCTTTAGCCCTATGCTTTCAAAAAGTGAAGTCCAAACTTCCTTTGAGACGAAGTGTCACTTTTACTATACAGTCTACACATGCACACTAATGCAGTATTTACTTCGGAGTAGATCATCCGGTTCTTCCCTTGTGGCTCTGCTGGTGGGCATGATGGACTAAGGCTGCAGCACCTTAAAGGCATGATCAACCCATCTGCCCATTCAAGAGGCAAGGCCCTTGTTGAAGCTTTATTATAAGGTCATTTATTTGTCTAGTTCTAGTTCTCTGCATGGCCAAGTACAATGCAATCTCAAGCCTGCATGTACATATATCTTTTAATGTGCTTGAATAGCTTTAGAGAGGGATCAGATCAATACCAGTAGCTGCACTCTCCGTCATTTGAATTGATTGATGAATGGTTATGAAATCAGCAAGAGAGCTAAGATAGCAGCCCATACAACACTGAAAATTTTACATATCAGAAACCTAATTTTTTTTTGTAAAGCTAGACTTCAGAAATGCCTTAAAGCCCATTTGTGTAAGGAACAAAATGCTGGAAGTGGTATACAGTACTTGTCTTCTTCCCCCTATAGCACTACACCATTTCTCTATGACAAATTACATTTTGGAGTCTTGCATTTGCTCCACACCAGTATTGCAACGTTCGATACCCGACCGCGGGTTCAAACCCGCCATAACTTTTGGTATAGGAGTAATCAAATCGCTTCAAATTCGGCTTGTAGGTACATAGGTCCTATCGGGACCTACGTAGTAGGTCCTATGTAGGATTTGAAGTGTCATGAATACGATTAGCAAAACACCAGATTCCATTATTGCCGATGCGCCGTAGAATCAGTTGGAATTTAGTGAGCGTATTAGGATACAGCCGTCGAATATCTACAGTGTAGTATAACTGCCGACGTTTAGAAAGCTCGGACAACAGAGATATCGCCACTCGTTCCCACCCTCGAACCTTAAAAAAAGTTTCTCCTACTGAATTATTCTTCTTCTTCTACTTCTTCTTCTTCTTCTTCTTCTTCTTCTTCTTCTTCTTCTTCTTCTTCTTCTTCTTCTTCTTCTTCTTCTTCTTCTTCTTCTTCTTCTTCTTCTTCTTCTTCTTCTTCTTCTTCTTCTTCTTCTTCTTCTTCTTCTTCTTCTTCTTCTTCTTCTTCTTCTTCTTCTTCTTCTTCTTCTTCTTCTTCTTCTTCTTCTTCTTCTTCTTCTTCTTCTTCTTCTTCTTCTTCTTCTTCTTCTTCTTCTTCTTCTTCTTCTTCTTCTTCTTCTTCTTCTTCTTCTTCTTCTTCTTCTTCTTCTTCTTCTTCTTCTTCTTCTTCTTCTTCTTCTTCTTCTTCTTCTTCTTCTTCTTCTTCTTCTTCTTCTTCTTCTTCTTCTTCTTCTTCTTCTTCTTCTTCTTCTTCTTCTTCTTCTTCTTCTTCTTCTTCTTCTTCTTCTTCTTCTTCTTCTTCTTCTTCTTCTTCTTCTTCTTCTTCTTCTTCTTCTTCTTCTTCTTCTTCTTCTTCTTCTTCTTCTTCTTCTTCTTCTTCTTCTTCTTCTTCTTCTTCTTCTTCTTCTTCTTCTTCTTCTTCTTCTTCTTCTTCTTCTTCCGGATCTGATAAGATAAGATTCACTCGGATAAGAGGTTTATTGCGCTGTATCTTTGTCACGATTGAAGCGTAATGTTAGCCGTTATGCGGAAGCACTAGAATCAATAAGTTAGAAACTTACTGCCGAGTTGAATTTGTTTTATTATTTTCGTAAGAGGAGTGATGCTTGACACAATCTCGATCTTTATCTACTTAATTATGTTAGCAATAGCAACTTAATTATGTTAGCAATAGCCCACAACAGATTTTATCGGCCCGTGGAAGACATAAAAGTTAAGATAGTAAAGTTAACCCTTGCTTGTGGTTGAACACGTTCTATATTTCATATAGTGCTCTAGTTATCAGTTTCTCCCAAAAGCTTGACGTATCTGGTTTGTTTTCTTCAAAATGCCGTCACGTCGGTCTAGAAGAGAAAAGAATCGTGCTAAGAAGATAGCCAAGTTAAATGATGACAGTTGTGCTAACGATCGCGAGTCGCAAGATATTGAATGTGAGGAGCGTGACAATTTTCAAGAAGCGCGTGAAAAAAAGAATACTTTCGAAAGGAACCGCTACAAAGCCAATTCTGAAAGTAAGAAGGATAGCATGAAGGCCTACTACGATCAAAATCGAGAATTGATTTTAGCCTCCAAACAAGATCAATATCAGGCAAATCCAAAGGCCAAGAGAGATATCTCAAGGATAAACACCTTCAGGAAAAAAATTCTACGAGGTAGGAGAGTTTGCAATGTATACCGTTTGGGTGCATGCGCAATGTCCAAGCTTTATTCACGCGTAAGGGACCGGTATATCGTGTGCTGTTTCTTGCGAGCAGTCTGTAGATAGCACAACTCGCAGGAAACGAATAAAGCCATGTACCGCTTTTATATTTCATGTCCAGAAATTATGGACATCGATGAATAACTCCGCGTACGATTGTGATTAAAAAAATCTAATTGCACCATTAAACTCACTAGGTACTTTAGAGATTTATCATGTTATTAAAACTGCTAATTAATTTATTTAAAAAATATTATTGTTATTGTCTTTTAATAAATGCATTGTATGTCTGCATGGCAGGGAAGTTAGGAATAGGCATCGCTGTTACATAAAATCCTTCCAAACTAAAGCTATCATCGATTTTAGTGATCTAAGTATATGCATGCGCAACTCAAAACATTTAGTTGGACTCGTGCCCCTGCCATTGGATGGAGGTCACGTGATCTGTTATTTAACCATTTTGATCCATTGTATAGTAGTTGGGCCATAGATATTTGATACATGGATTGGAAACCTCTCACGTGATCCATTAGGACTCGTACAACATTTATTTGCAATCCGAGTTTCGCTTTTTCGGTGCATGGGCGTACAGTTATCCTAGCTTTTTGACCCTTTTCTAGCACTTAATGCGTGTTTTATTGGTAAGAAGTGTTCGTATAGGTTAGTTGTCAATCTGTAAACAACCCTACTCATTGTTAGGGCAGGTTGAACGTTGATTATAGTTCATAGATGGCTTGATGGCTTTGTGCGACTGTATCGTGAGTATGGTAAGTCGTATAGGAACCGTCTAAGCAGTTTCAGATACTTCACTACGAAAGCTATGAGGTTGACTAACCTACATGTATCTGTAGCGTGTAGTTCTTAGTGTGTACGGTGTTAGCTGCTATATAAGGCCCACTCTTTGTGCGACTGTAACACGTTTCATATGCACACCTGTAAGATTAAAAGACTGAAAAGTGTAGTGCACACATCGTGGTGTATGGTGAAGTGTATCTTGTCGTTCTACGTATGAGCTTGTGTTAAAATTTTTGGGTAACATGTTATAATTGACTTATATACACAGCAAGGCTTTGTGCGACTGTATCGTGAGTACGGTAAGTCGCATTGGAACCATCTAAGCAGTTTCTGATACTTCCCTACGAAAGCTATTAGGTTGCCAACGTACATCTGTCATATGTCTGTAGTGTGCAGCTCGTAGAGTGTAGGGTGTTCGGTGCTATTAGTGTAATGCCCACTGTAGTGTTGTTTCAACTTTGTGGGACTGTAACACGTTTTTATATATGCACACCTGTGAATTAGAAGACTGAAAAGTGGGTCGTGGTGTATGGGGATGTGCGTACTATGAGCTTGTATTAAAAAAAAATTCGTAACAGATCTAGACTTATACACAGCTAGCCATAAAACCCCAACTAACGACCATTTCCGGCGAAACTCGGATTGCATGTGGCTAATGACATTCATTGCTGGGTTTCCAATCCATGTATCAAATATCTATGGATATACCAAGATTTGTACCCATCTGATAGTACGCTAGTCTCGCTAGCCAGACGTACAACATCGAACCTCAACTGGATAGGCTTGAAATCCCCATAACGCGAAGGTCGAGCTAATAGAACCGCTGCTGTGGAGTAGCTACTACATATAGGTGTGACTTAGAGACTCGCTTGTTAAGATGCATGGGTGATTCCGTCCCTACATATATATAATTATGTATATATATATATCCATCTGCATGTGCATCGCTCTGACATTGACCACGACGACTGGCTTGTTTTTGATAACATGCTAGAAGTTCTCGTGGAGGTGTGTTACGGATATTGCCTTCCACTAGCTAATTAAAGAATTAACATATGCATGGCGGCGGATATTCACAGCTGGACTCTCCACTGTGTCCTGGCCCTATTATACTGTATATCGTCGATTACTGACTGTATATGGACCAATTGGCAGGCAAGGTCACTCCATAGTCTCGTTTCCAGACCCAATATCTGCTATGAGGTTAAGTCCTGTACACATTTCTATCCAGCTCCGCCAGAATTTTGGCTAGGGTATACAAGAAGGATGAAGAGCCGTAAACGTATTCAGCAGTTGGCCTGAGATGTGTGTGTTTGTTATGCCGTGTGTTCTACTTTTTGATGATTGAGCGGCTGGAAGGAAATGCACATGCACCCACACCCAAATGCAAATACAAACATGCACCATGCCCGCAAATACACACACACACACACACACACACACACATGTAAATACACACACATGTACATACAAATACACACACACACACACATGTACATGCAAATACACACACACACACACACATACACACACACATGACACAGGACTTGCATGGGCATGCAGTTGAAGAAAAGATCACATACATGCACCTGTCTATTTACTCCTACAAATACTAAAGCAATGGCACAAAAAAGGATGCCATGATGCAGCTCTGATCTGTCATCAATTAACAGATCGATGGCCGATGGCATGAAGGCTGGTGATCATGACTCATACACAATGGCAAGGATGCTAGATAGAGCCTACAAGTATGTACTAGTCCTGAGGGCCATGCATGTGAAACGTTTACATAACAGCCATAACTAATGACCACATGCCACCACCCTAATTAAATAGGTGACCACAAAGACTTTGAGTCAACTACATTCTCTGCTAGTACATGTAATACCTTCTTGAACTTTCCACAATCACACACACATACACAACCAATACATAACCAAATAAATATAAATGCCACACCACAACTGTTACATCACCTATTACAACAACTGTTACATCTGCAGAGCCATGTACATATAGCTAGACCACATAAAGCCTTCCATTTGAGTTGTTGCTGAAGTGTTTTCACCACGTGCATGTTGGAAGGGTGGCTGGCACAGTCCATGAGATGCAAAACTTTGTGTCCAGTCCCTGGTCCATACCAGGTGGTCATGTAGGTAAGCCTCCTCTCCTGGCAGACAAATGGTGTCTGTGCTATGTGTACAACCAAACCAAGGAGTTTTTCTAACCAAACTAATAAAGGTGGACACCACAGGATGTGACAATTGTAGCGATTTAAACAATTGTTCTTTGGTCCTACATCTACATGCATGTAACACGTAGATCTATCTACATCAGAAACCTTTAAACTTAATTTGATTCATATCCCAGTGGCTGCCTCTGGGATGTGCTATCAAATTCCTCATCTCTAGGGAGAAGGGCAGCAGTAGTAATATGGGGGTTTAGGCGCCAAGAAAAACCAACTTGTACATAGGAGCCCGCCCCGGTCGATCAAACCCTTGTAACCTAGTCGAGTAGCTCCTCCGGGATGTGATGTCGAATAGAGGCTTCTATCTCATTTTACTGGAGTCTGCCAGACGCTATAAAATATCATTCAGGGGGCAAATTATTTTTTTATCGCTTCATTCGGTTTCTATCTCCGTGTAGCGAAAATTTTATTTTTTTATCCCACTTGGTTTTTTACTTCGGAGCCTTTCAGCAGTAGTGAACATTTTTTGTTACCCAATCGACTACGCCGATCCTTCTAAGCAGGGCATGGGCAGCATGCCCATTGTAAGCCCATGAGAAAACCCCCTGAGTAAACTCCATAGAAATCATTGTGATTAAATTAATTAATATAATTGCTACAATTCTTATAACATTTTGAAGTACATCATAGATAGGTTTTTAGGCTCGTATGTTACTTATATATTGCTGGACCGGGGCGGGATCCGATGTACATACTTGGTTAATCCTTGGCGCCTTATCCCCCATATTACTACTGCTTGCCATTTCATATCCCCTAAAAAAGTTGTATAATCACTACAGAAATAGCATGCCCATTAGTAGTGATTGTTATAGAATTTCCTATGAATTTTTATACCACTAGCTGAGATATACTTTTCTTCAGTTAGGAATACCCAAGATACTGTGCAATGACAACATTTTTTCCTATGATAAATGTAATTAATATTATTTGAAGTTGCTGCTGTTATATATGTATCTGATTTGCTAAAATCATGCATTGCACAAGTTATATTGACTGCTCGTGGCGTCTTGCGAAAAAGATTACCCATGGTTATATCATATTAATGAGACATTCTAATATGAGCAGGGTATGGGCTGCAAGCCCATTCAGAAAAGTTGATAAAGATATGATATAACTTTCTATAGAGTATGCTAAGTCTTCAAAAAATTTTCTGTCCGAATTTTTTAACTTTTTTTAACGGTCCAAAAATTGGAGACTGCCGGTGGAGTAACACGATAGAAGGCTTTATAGCATGCACATTTATAAGTTTATATTATAAGGCTTTTTTATATAAAAGCAGGGCATGGGCTGCAAGCCCATATTTATTTAAAGAATTATTGAGTAGTATATATTACGTTGGAGCGATGCTCACCGTTAACGAACACGTTCAGAGGCTCAAAAAGTTGGCTGCAAACGACAAGATCCCTAGTGATCTTCGTCAGGCATTTCTAAAGGAGATAAGTGATCTGGAAAACGTTATGGAGAAACCAGTGATTGATCACCCATTGCCACAATATAGCAAAAGACAACCAAAAAAGCGAGACATTATGGATACCTATTTAGTTGGTAAGGATAAGCAAAATGTAAGGCAACAAAAGAAAGCTGAGAAGTTACATTATAAGAATCTTAAAAAGGAAACGGTTAAAAATGATGGTATGGATTTCAAGTTAACAAAAGATCATAATTTGTTTGCTAGATACTCTATAAACTTTAAACATTTTAATAATACTTTTAGGTATGCTCATAATGATACAATGGAATTTATTAAGCCAAAGTTGAACACATTGTTGGAAACAAAGATTGAAGATTTTAAATCTCTTAAGGTCAACGTAACTTTGACTGCTACTTTCTATAAGAAATCGTTTGGGGAAATGATGGTAGATGGTGTTAAAGTAGAGCTGAAGGAAGATGTAAAAGTAGCATATCTTAGAACAAAGACACAAGTTTGCGTAAATAAAGATGATATCAAATATGCCGTTGACCAATGCATAAGTGAATTGCTAGAAAAGATTGATGAGTTTACAAATGTGGGAAGCACCGAAGAGAGCATTACCGATCCCACCGAAATTTCTCAACGAAAAGAAGTTATACCTAGAGGAGAAACAAGAAGAGATGACAGCGGATGCGGCAGTGGATATGTTATTAGTTCCGATAAAAAAGTTACAAGAGATACAGAAGGGGATGAGAGAGATAGAAGTCAAGTTAAAAGAGAATTGCTAAGATTTCAGGTAAAACCTACAGCCATGATGATATTTGGGCCACCTGGAAGAGGTAAAAGTTATTTATTGAAAAAGATGTTTATGAATCCACCAACTGACCCAAATAACGTCGATACTAAAACTGGAGTAGAACAGCCTGCAATACAAATGATAGTAATTTTTACACCAACTTTCAAAGATTAGGAAGATGTGCCTGAAGCTAAAAAATGCCTAAGATCTTGGAGTATAGATAGCATAAGATCATTAATGCAGTACCAATATAATACCAAGGGAAAAAATCATGTTGCCGTAATACTTGATGACATTTTAGCAGTTATAAATTTTGATGATAAATTAATGATAGAACTTTTTACCAGACATAGACATTATAATATGAGCATTGTAATTTCAGCACAAAATATTACAAAAACTATACATAAGATTATAAGAAATATGATATCTATTTTCGTAACTTTTGATCTGCCGTCATTGGAATCTAGTGATGCTGTATATAAAGCATTTGGTGCTGACGTATGGCCAAGTATTAATGCTATGTTTCGAGATATAAAATCATTAAATTTAAGAGAAACTCATTCTTATGTAATTATAAGAGTTGGGGAGCCTGGATATTCCGTAGGAACAGAGGAAGGAGAATTGGATTCTACTCAGAATAACGAGCCCAGCGAAGATGTATCAGAAGCCAAATAATCTGCGGCAATTCCTGCAGCTGAACTTATTAATGAAATACCTAAACTTTCTGCAATAGGGCTACCTAAATATGACATAATGCCAGCTCCTATAGCAGTAGATGCAACAAATGTAACAATCTGATTTTTCCCCCCAGATGGCAACACATCCGGAGGTGCATATTTGTCATAAGGATTTGGCATTGAAACAGAGCCATTATAATAATTTGCAATTTGATCACCAGCTAGGTATGATATTCCTGAAATTCCTGCCGACATATTTGGATTATAATTTAACATATATCCTCCAGCATATCCACCGGCAGCAGAAGATATTGTTGCTAATATTGGTAAATTAAAACCACCTAAAGTGCCAAGTCCTCTATCATGACCCTGATATACCGAATTGGGTTGATTAAAACCGAAGCTAGGCATTGCAGAAGTGGTAGAACTTTGACCAAATTGTTTACCCGATGAGGCATCGTTTTGACTCAAACTTATATTAATTGGATTAGTTATTACTGGGCTAACTGTATTATTATTAGGAGAATAATTTGATAAATTTCGAGTACTATTGTCTGTGGCACTATACGCCTGACTTAGCTCTTGCTGAGATGTATCTACAGTAACCATTGTTTTTGGAGTGTATTTGAGATATGTATAAATAATTATATGTTGAAATACAGTTGGAAAAATGGCAGCTATAGCAGTAACACAAGGATTTAGTGCAGCAAATGGAGTTTACCAGAGCTCAATAGTTCAGGACTCTCTGGCGCAAGGAGCTATTCCTCACAGGATGTTATATGCAGTTGTGATGGGAGGAGGCTCCTATCTTATTGCATCTTTGGTTATGTCAGGAGGCATTTCGGGATTAATTAGGGGTACTCAGGGGGCATTAGTAGATAGTTCACCGATTGGTTGGATTGTAAATCCATTTTTGAAAGGAAAAACTGCTGGAGATTATATATAGGTCAATACATCAAAAGGTTTCTTTAGAGATAATGCAGCTGCAATAGCAGGGGCAGCTGGGGCTGTAGTTGGATTTTATTTAGGTTAATTGGGGGATCTACCCCCTTATTTGTATATATATTACAAATCAAAATATTATAAAATGACATTAAGAGGTAACGCAGGAAGGATAGTGCAGCAAGTAAATAATTTGTCTGGGAATGTTACATTAGCCGAAGGCTCCGGTATACAAATTGTACAAAATAATGCAAAAAATTCGCTTCAATTTAGCACAGTTACTGCAACTTTAGAATTGGATGAAATGGAGATTCTACAGCAAGGTCTGCAAAATTTCTGAATAATGCATCGGATATTATACCTGCAGTTGTTGTTCATAACACTCTAGATTTTGGATCGGGAGCAGTGGCACCTGGTGTAACATTAAAATATAGTCCTGGTACTCCAGACGGATTAGTTATAGGACCCACTACCGGAACAGATAAAGAAATATTAAGAACTGATATAATCGGTGCAAATACGTCTAATGCAATAGTAGCAAAAAGTGGTATGACTTTTGATACAGGCCTTACATTAACAGTTGACAATTTAGTAGCAAAATCTGTATCGAATAATGGAGATATAATAGCGCATAATCTATTACCATATGATGCTGCTGGATTGAGAATAAATTTAGATACTTGCACGTTAACTTGTGCCGATAGTGTTCAAGATCCTAAAGTTAATATATATCCTGGATTAAATTGCTATGGATATATTTCAGGTTCGGCTGGAGCTGCAATTTCTGGAGATTTTATTCTTAACAGTACAATTTCAACTCCAACAATAATAAATCCTATCGATCTTACACTAAAACCATCTGGAGATGTTAGAGTTTTTACAGGTAAAGTATTATATGCTGACCAATTTAGTCAAAATAATACTAGTTCAAATTTGGCTATAACAGCAGTAGGTCTTAATAAAAATATAATTTTATCACCTAATGGCACAGGACAAGTTCAAATCGCATCAGGAAAAACGTTAACTGCAGATACTATAAGTTCAGCATCAGGTCCATTAGCTATTACGTCTGCAACTAATCAAAATATAAATATAACACCAGGAGGTACTGGTAAAGTTTATGTTAATGGAACTTTAAATGTAGATCAAATAAACCCAAATGTTGGAAGTAGTAATATAGTATTAGCGGCGGCTGGTACATCTGGAAGTGTTTTCTTACAGGCTAGCGGTACGGGACAAATAATATGTAATAAAGCACTTATTACTAGTGTTATAGGTAGCCCATCAACTTTTGATATTGTTATGGCGCCAAATACTGGAAAGCTTTATGTTAATGGTACTATATTAACTAGTAGCAGTGTATCAAATGAAGCAATAAACGGCAGTCTAGCTTTGGCAGCTAATGGAACTGGTACTATAAATTTAAATTCTACTGCAGTTGTGTCAACTTTAACTACTACTACAAATGGAAATCTTTCATTATCACCTAATGGCACAGGACAAGTTCAAAATGCATCAGGAAAAACATTAGCTACAGATATTATAAAAAGTAACGGGGCTACAGCAATAGCTATAAAAACTAATACAACTTTTGATGCTGGCCTAACACAAACTGTTGACAATATAATTTCAAAATCTATATCAAATAATGGCAATATTACTACAAGTAAGCTATTGCCATATGACGCAGCTGGATTGTCAATAAATTTAGATACTTGCACTCTAACTTGCGCTGATAGTGTTCAATTTCCACAAGTAATTATAAATCCTCAATTGCTATTAAATGGATCTTTAGCTTGTATGGCTGGTGCGTCAGTTAATGGAAATTTAATGATAAATAATCAAATAACTACTCCGTATTCTGGTAGTGCTACAGACCTCCAACTAAACCCCACTGGAAATGTTAGAGTTATAGGAAATAAAACATTATTTTGTAATGCAATTAGCCAAAACGATACAAATACTGACTTCTATCTAACGGCAGGTGGCACTAATCAAAATGTTGTTATATCTCCGGCCGGAACGGGACAGGTTCAAGTTTTAACAGGAAAAACATTATCGGCTGACAATATAGTTTCAAAATCTGTTTCCGTTAACGGTAATGTGGTAGCAGCTAGCTTATTACCATATGATACCGCTGGGCTAAATATAAATCTTAATACCTGCACGCTAACTTGTAATGATGCTGTTACAGATCCAAAAATTATTATGAGTTCTCCAGTACTTGCAAATATATTTACTGTAAATACAATTAAGTCTGCAGATGCTACAAATTTGACCATAAATTCACCAGGTGGTACTATAAATACAAATGCAACTAATATAACTGCTTCAGGAGGATTAACTTTAACAGCAAATGGTACCTTAAATTTACAGGCTTCAACAGGAAATAATAGTGTTAATATATCAGCTAGTGGCTCTGGAGTTGTTAATATGCCAAGTCCATTATTAGTAAATACAATAGTTCCATATAATTCAGCAGACTTAACATTGGCAGCCAGTGGTATAAATGGAAATATCAATTTAACTGCTACTGGTAATGGATCTATAAAATGTAATTCTCCTGTTATAGCATCTAACATTTCAAATACTGTTACAAACGGTAATTTATCTTTAGCTGCTAATGGCACTGGGACTATAAATTTAAATTCTCCAGTAATTGCATCAAACATTTCAAATACAAATGCTCGCTTAACACTTAGTGCTGGTACAAATATAGTTTATGTTACTTCACCAGCATCTTTTACTAATAGTATAGCTTGCTCAAGTTATACCAATGGAGCAAATAATAATATAGTAATGTCAACATTAACTGGAACTATTACTTTATCTACTACTAATGCAAATAATAATATATTTATAACTCCGGGAAGTACCTCTATAACTTCTTTTGGTGGGGGAGGTATTCAGTTGCCAAATGATGGAACTACTTTAAGTTGGTATGAAGAAGCAACATTATCAAATGCATGGACAAATATAACATATAATACTCCAACAAATACTACAACATTATATGTTGTTAGAATAGGTAAACAAGTTTTTATTACATTAGTATCAAATAATGGTGTAACGCCAAATGGTAATAATATACCAATAATGAGAACAGATTTAGTAAGTAAATATACACCTGTTGCTACATTCGTCCAGCATAATTATAATAATGGAAATCCATATTCTGTTCAAATAACTACAGCTGGTGTAATAACTATACCAAATTTTGTATCAAATGTTACAATAACACCAATAATGAATTTTTCATATTATACTTCTACTACAGCAAGTGGAGCATCAGGACAAATGGATAATACTAATGGCGGGAGTGGAGGAAGTGACGGGAGCGGAGGAGCATCAGGAGCAAGCGGGAGTGATGGCAGCGGCAGCGGTAGTGGAAGCGGTGGGAGTGACGGTAGCGGCAGTGGAGATATAACTGGAGGCGGAGCAGCTCCTGGTAGCGGTGACGCTAGTAAGCCTTAAATTATAATAACTATTTATTGGCTATATTTTACTATATTAAACATAGGATCGTGTTTCGAATATTACAATAATGCCGAAAGATAAGGACATCGGATCAAAGGCTCCTGAAGTTAATGAACTTACATCAAAAGGCCATGGGCTTTTAGATTCTAGCGGTTTAGCCCTAGCTGCACCACAGGCAGCGACTGGTATTTTTAAGGAAAAAGTTTGGAATGCTGGTGGTAATTTAGTTGAATATATTGGCGTAAGAGTTCCACTATATATTACTGACGAATTGGCAACTTTACTATAAATAACATGGACAGGTAGATTTACTAATGCAGAAATAGCTGCTATTAAGGCTGTAGATGCAGTTAAAAATAATGATGTTGCTCAACATGCTGATGCTGCTGCCTTAGCAGCTGAAGTTGAAGCAGTATCTCAAATAAAATCTGCCAATCAATTGTCAAAATCTCCATTAACAATAGATGATATGTTATATTCTATGTCTAGAACAAAAAGTGGTAGGATGATGATGATGAAATATCTAAAATCCTCTGATATTTTCATTACAAATGGTGGAACAAATCCTATATATGTAAATTCATATTACCTAAAAGCTAATGGAATAGGAGCTATCTCAAGTAAAACAGATAATGGTGGATATATAATTGATGATGATGTTACATCATTATCTGCTGCAATAACTGATAATATGACTGCTGCAGCCACTCTGAGTCTTAGAACAAAACTTTAATAAGAATTAAAAAAATATGCATAAATTATTAGCACAATGAGTAAAGTAAGAGTAACTTTCACGGAAAAAATTTTTATTGATGATCACACTATTACATATCATGGTGTGATGATACCTTTATATGGATTACTAGATTATTTTATTGATATATATTATATCCAAGTAGTACAACCGGATGTTAAATTATATTACGAGCTAAAATTTAAAAATGGCTTATCTATAGATCAAAAATTGAGGCTCATAGCAGAAACAGATCAAGGTAGACTAATAATAAGAGAATTTTCAGAATTTGGTACAAATGCATCTATGGCAGAAACTAAACGTCGATTCGTTCCGGATTGGTACATTCATCCTAACAGTCCTAGATCAAGTTTGACAACAGGAAATCATTCTTACAGCGAAATTATTATTTACCACTAGATGATCAGGAAAAATGGAAACGATATGTAGGAACATTGCCACCATCAGTTCCACTATTCGTTTCATTATTTAAAGATACTACTGACGTATTAGCAAGAATTATTTCTAGAAGTCCATCAAAGTCTAGAAGTCCATCTGTAGATAGAGACAGCGGCAGCGGTGATGAAGGCTCCGGAGGGGCTAAAGGCTCCTCCCCAGCACCATCTGGAGCAATTGATGGAGGTTTTACTAGAGATGCAGGAGAAATTTCAAGTCCATTAGTATCAAGTTCATTGAGACTTTCTGAGGCAAAAACAGAGAAATTACCAACAGATGCTGATAAAGCAGCTGCGCTAGCATTTGATCAAGCAAGTTTAGAAAAATTATCTGAAATGAGGCCAACTTCTGAAACAGAAGAAGTTATTTCTAAAAAAGATTTGCCTGAAGATTTGCCTGAAGATTTCCATGAAGACAGCAGACCGCCAGATTCCCCACCCACGTATGATGATTCCAAAAAAGATGTTTTAATACGATATAATCCTGACAGTAAAGAAAATGTTCCTGCATATGATGAAATAGCAACAGGTGAAATCGGAACAGCCCTAACTCCACCATATAATATTAAAGAATTTTTGAAAAATGTATTAAGTATTCAGTATGTAAAAACAGAACATGAAATTTATGAGCTAGTAAAAGATCGAAACTTTCAAAAATATTTTCCTAAAAATTTCGACTTTGAAGATCATAGTGATATAGATGAATTTAAATCACATGTAGTTAGGGCATACATCAGACTTGTTTCAAGTATAGGTTATAGGTATGCAGATTTTCATAATCTTAAGCAACTATTTGATGTACAGAGAGGATATTTTAAATACCAAAATCCACAACAAATTAAGGATCAAGTTGTTGCGTTTAATGCAGAATCATATGATTATTCTTTGATTGAACATGAATTAACATCAAAACAAATTGAGAGACAAAAAGAATTAGTTGAAGAAGATCTCAAACGTGAAGAAGATCAAATAAGTTTTGAATTAAAAGAAAAAGGTGAAGCTGCAACAGCTACAAGGATACTAAGAGAAATAGTTAGTTCAGCTCAAACTTATGCTAAAAAATTATTACCATTATATAACAATAATGAGCCTATTAAAATGATGTATTGTCCTCAACTAAATAGCCCTGAAAGTATGGGTGAATTATTAAACCTAATTACAAACGGAAGTGTAGCAGAAATAAAAGAACTTTGTAAAGCATATGAAATAGATATTCCAAGTAGTAAAAACACAAGACCTGTTATAGGCGAATATTTAAGAGAAAAACTTTCTGAAATGAAGAAACCAAATACTAAACATTTGATAAATAAATTTGAAATAGGCGAATCACCCCCTATTGAGCAAACTATAAGGTAAAAAAAAAAATGGGTCCTAATGCTAAAGCATTTTCTACCTATTTACTTTAACTTATAATTTTTTTATGCTATTTTATAAAACATCTAGCTAATAGTTAGCCAGGCGGGGTTTGGGACGCAGTGCCCAATTACAAGACGTCACCTTGAAGTGCAGGTGGGGCATCAATATATCTAACTTTAGTAGTTCTATCTGGGAAAACAATAAGATTTGCAAACTTTGGAAACAGGATGTATGCCTGGTACTGAGTATTTGGTATCAGTCCTGCACTAACTGAGCCTCCAACGTCAGCAATTTTTGGAAACAATGCCGCAGATGCAGTGCGTAGAGAATTAGTTAGCACTCCCCATCTGGCACCCTGAACTGTCGTATCATAATCGTTTAGTCTAGTCATAGTAATAGTAAGTCCTGCCAAAGCATTGACATTTGTGCTACCTACTGTTATTAAGGCACTACCATAAACATCCATATTATCTACCACACTTTGTACTGTAGCCTGAGAATCATTCCAATTAATTTGTGCACTAGTATAAGTATAACCAAGACCGTCGCAATAATGAAGCTGAAATGAGCCTCCAGCAGCAGCAACTGCAGCACCTGTTGCATCAACTGTTGTTATTGTTACTACTCTGGGAACTTCTGCGATATATGGCCCAGGAATGATCTGCAAAATTTCATTATTAATAGCCTTCCTCCATCCGGCTCCCATAATTCCATTCATAGATGCTATTCTATTTTTAGTAAAATCCATGAAATATAGTCCTTGCCATGCCCCGCTCAATAGTTTGCTATAAGAACTTTCAGCAGCAAACTGAATCTGAAGGTAAGGGTCGATACTCTGAGCTGTATATGGCGTGCCAGAAGGGTCGCAGAGAGCAACTTTTGCCTGACTTACGGCAGAAGCCAATTTAGCAAATCTTTTGCAGGCTCCGTACGCAGGTGTCAAATCAGAAGACAATTGCAAACCATAAACAAGAAATGGAGAAACTCCCTCTACACCGGTGAGAGTAATATTAATGGGAATGCCAGTTTGTGCATTTGTTATAATTTGAGGGGTAAGTATCTGCCAATCTAGAAATACTCTCTCGTTTGGTATTCTATAACTATTAAGTAGACCATATGCCTTTGCCTGTGGAACCAGAGATTCCTCCAAAATAAGCTGAGCTGATATCAGAGAAACATTGGCGGCCAGACCCTGCTCAATGCAACCGTTAAATGGTGATATAATAGTCATATTCATATTTTTAGGATATGCCTTGAGTAAAGCATTAGTAAAGAGACAATTATCATAAAGTGGTACATAAACTTGATAAGTTCCAACTGGAGTAAAATTAGTGGTCCATGCGTCATCGGGGTCGACCAACATAGACTGTGCCATGACCCTGAATTGTTCCGGTAACAAGTTGTCATAAGACATCAATAGGTTAGTCCAATTAGTTTCCTGACCTCTGGCATTGGTAGAATCTTGGAAGGATTGGATCTTATAAAACCACATAAATGCTGGAAGAAGTCTAACTGGTGCATTGCTTATTTGTATATCAAAATTTACCCAGACTCTTGAAATTTGATCAGAATCTCCAGGGATATAATGCTACTTTGTGCGGTCAGAAAGTTTGGACATGTGGTTTGCATGGCAATAGGAGTATACTTTTTCTGATTTCTACCTGCCTTAAAACCAACTACTTGGTCCGTAAGTTGTGCTACGGGTCCACTAACATAGGGATCCAGTAGACCAGTAACTTTATTATAGTGATCGACAAGATGAACTCTTGATGCTGCCATATTAGAAATGTTAATACTCCGGTATTATTAATACTTCAATAGAAAAATGAGTCTAGAAAAATACGTATTTGTACTCGATACTTCTGGCAAACAAAGTGGTACCCCAAATACTGGCACGGTTTACTCCACTTTTAATTTAATCCCCACAACGGAAGCATTTTACATGAAACTTACCATGTTTAATATGGTATTTGCGGCTCCCAATATTTCTCAATCGAAAGGAAATATCATTCAATGCGATGACGGCACAAATATTATAACAGTAGTTTTACCTACTGGAGCATATGGAATTGGCAGCACGAACGATTTAGGTAATGCAATAGCAACGGCACTGACAGCCGCAGATGCCGGATTGGCAGCAATAACTTTTACATCAACTTATAATGACGCAACAAATTTATATACTCTCACTGGCACAAAGCCATTTAAATTAATATTTAACTCGTCAGCTAGCATAAAAAATCAATACGGCTTTGACAATAGTATAGCCGCGGCAACATCTCAGACAGGTAGTAGATATCCAAATTTATATGATAATTATTTTCAGGTACAAATATATGCCGAGAATGCAACGACTCAATACGTTAAAATCCCATCGAATACGGGAGTAACACAATGTAGTTTTGTGGTACCAAAACGTGTTGACTTTGGCGGGCAGTTATCTTTAACACAATCGGACATTGCACCACAATATATAAGATTTAATCGATGCCCAACCCAAATTTCCTGAAATCTCACCCGTCCCAACGGACAGCCCTTAGAGCAACAACTAGATTGGACGGCAGTGTTTGCAATTGAAAAGTGATAAATAGAAGTGATAAATAGAAGTGATAAATACAAAATTCGCAGCTGATAACCCATGAAGTCATTACTTAAAATTCAAACCTTAAATTATGATTTTCTTCTAGATGTGTCTGTAAGCGGGCCAAGGTGGGGTAGCCGCCTCCGCAGGTAAGGCAGATGTATGGAGCCTTTATCCATTGACCCTGATCACTCGCACAAAAATAGCCATTATCTGCTTGACACCAATGTGCCATTTTCTCATGCATTTCAAGTTCTTCCTCCGAGTCGCAGTTCATTGGGCACATCATACAAGATATCTTCTTTGTGGCAAAGGCTTTCTTTCTTAATTGCATATTCTCAAGTGCTAGTAAATACATACGCTTCTCTTTCTTCTTTTCATCAGAAATGATGGTTGTAACAACTTGATTATGCGCCGTAGGCTTCACACGACCAACTTGCTTAGTTGAATAAACAGCACGTTTTGTTTTCTTGACAACATTCGATACTTGTATTGGCTTAAGTGTTGCAAAATCCACGACATCTTTGATGGTAGCCATTTTTTAATTTACAGTGGATTGCACAGGTTCCACACCAGGTAGTAACAAAGCAGGAGAAAGAAGTGGCTGAGGCTGAGGAAACTGTGTGGGCTGAGGGGGCTGCGAAGCAGACAGAGAAGCAGACAGAGACTGCACAGGTTCTATTCCTGGGAACTGTAGGGGCTGCGAAGCAGACAGAGAAGCAGGCGGAGGAGGTTGTAATGGTTGCTGTTCTAATTTAGGCTCGTGAACTTTTTTCAATTTATTATGCGAATATACGGCACTCATTGAACCAGCATAAATAAGCATAAATTGTACATAGGACGGTATTTTTTTACTTCCTGTAAAACCAGAATCTATAAGCGTCATTACTAAAGCTTTTCGACAACTTACTTTTGCAACTTCGCTAAAGCCTGTGACGTTGTAACCAAACGAAATTAACATATTTTCTATCACTGGATTTACATTGTTTAAAATAATATCAGCCTGTTTCGGAGGACTAGTTATATCTTCGCCAACACTAGCTTTCAATTCCTGTTCTATAGCTTGCAACTTTCCCAATTTGGCACCATCAGCCAAAACTTTATCAACTTTTGTTTTTAATTTTTTACTAAATACAGCACCATCTGTTTCAAAAACAGAATAAGATTCTCTCCATCTCCTAAGTCTTCCCATCATTAGCAATTCTTCCTTATCATCTTCTGTGTTTCTACTTTCTGCCTCGGCTTTAGCTATACTTCGTACAAATGCAGCATCGTGGTGCTGTGGAAACGAAACACGAGGTGGTTGTGGTTGAGGCTTTTCTTCTTCTATTTCAGATTCAGAAGAAGAGTCTGAATCTTTTTCAAATAAAATACTATTTACTCCACTATCTGGTGGAATAATTTTGTCAATATTTTTGTACTCCATTTTGAATATATATCTATTTAGATGATACTAGTATCGAAAAATTTCTAATATGGAAGCAAAAGAAGATTATTCTACCTCTGAATCTGAATTTTCCGATGAAGAGATCTCTTCTGAGTCAAAAATACCCAAAGCTCAGACAATAGTTGATAATAAATCTCTACTGAGGCAAAAATCCCAGACAATAGTTGATAATAAATCTCTTCCCAAGGATCAAATCCCTGGTCAAGCCCTCTCGACTATAGACAAGAAAGCGTCTCCCCAGAGTAAATTTAAGGTAGATAGTTTGGCATATTATAAGGATCAGGCAAGGACCCTTGGCATCAAAGGTTTTTCGAAAAAGAGTAAAAAAGTATTGAAAGAGTTAGTTGCTCAGAAGCTAAATCCTGAGAAAGTTAGCCCAGTAAATTCTGAAGAAGTTTCGAGTTTTGTCGAGCCATCACCAAAACTATCTGACGAAGGCTTGACTAAAGGACTCAAATTCCAGTCAAGACTTACCGAAAGTTGTCGAGCCAGACGCCAGAGAGAAATCGATAATTAGCGGGCTAAAGGGTCAGCTATGCGACCAACTTCGTCAAATGTGTAGAGATTGCTCCCCAAAATTACTATATCCAAGTACGATAGTTCGTTGAAAATGACCCGACCAAAAAATAAAGAAGAATTGATCAAGGACCTAACAAAATATTGTCTAGAGCACTAATTTAAACGATAAATCTCATAAAAGTATTGGCCGAAAAAAATGAATGCGGAAGCTAATGCTAGGAAATATGCTGAAAATTTGGAGACTTATCTGCTTTCCAAGTCCAATAATCTCGGTAAAGAGATATCCGATTTGATATCGAATCTTAAGACAATAGCTTGGGAAAATATGTACTCCAAAACAATGATATATCGAATACTATCTGACGAAGAAAGACTAAGTACTATAAAAACCAAACTTTCTTTTCTCACAGACGCTGAATGCTCTCTAGTTAAGCAACACATAGATTATATAGTTATATTGGCGGAGCAACCCCATTACTGACTACTCTTACTTACCCGCTTACTATTAATCGAACCGTCGTATAACCCAAAAGTATCTATCCCAGATTTTTGATAGAGTCTTGATAAATGCTTGCTAGATTTGGCTGCATTATTGTCAACAAATGCTTTTATTCTTTCTACACCAGCAATACCTAATGTAGCACCAGCTGCTATCTTACTTACGATAGTCGATATCCCTATTATTCCAACTATTCCAGCTATAAAAGAAATAAGTAATATAATAACGCTATAAAAAGTTGATAAGGCTCCATATATTCTTCGGCTACGCATTAAGGATCTAACATCTGATTCATAATCCTTAATAACATCTTGGCCTAACTTTTCACCCAGGTTTTGTCTGATTTCTAGATTCACAGGTTCCATTTCAAATAATATCAATTTTACATATATTCAACATGGAAAAGTTACGAGAAAATATATTACTCCAAAAATGGATACTGGCACGGGCAGAAGGCAATATATATTCTATGTAAAAAAACAGGGCTATCTGTTAATGAAGTTTCTCACTGGCTAAAACGTCAGCCGATATGGCAGATATACTTACCAGGGCCTAAATATATACCCAGACCAAAGATAGAAGAAGTAATTCCTAACGGCGTTCACCAAACAGACATATTATATTTGCCTCACGATACCGTTGGTAGAAAAACTTATAAATACTGTTTATGCGTTATAGACGTAGCCAGCAGATATAAAGATGCGGAGCCATTACTAGATAAAACAGCTGCACAAACCACAGCGGCTATAACAAAAATATATAAACGTGGGCCACTAAAATTTCCAAACTTAATACAAGTCGACGCTGGGAAAGAATTTTTAGGTACCTTTACAAAATTGATGGCAAAAAAGAAAGTTAAAGTAAGAGTAGCTACGCCAATCACAGGCAGCAAGGCATAGTAGAAAGATTTAATAGAACTTTATCAGAAAGACTTTTCAAAGCTCAGTATCATGAAGAAATAAAAAATCCATCTCAACGTAGTACGAAATGGGTAAAAGATTTGCCGGCAGTTATAGACGAACTTAACAGTCACGTAACAAGACTAACAGGTCATATCCCTCATGAGGCAATTCAAAGTCCTACGGTAGAATCTAATTCTAGCTTACCGTCTAAACGCCCTGAGGGAATGCACGAAAAAATTATAAGCTCTACTGCTATAGTACGATATCTGTATTTGCCAGGTGAGTTAGAAGGTGGTCGTCGCCGAGCGACAGATCCAATATGGAGCCTCACATCCCATAGAATAGATAGTGTTATTCAACGCGAGGGGTCTCCTAATGTATATAAGTTAACTAATGATATAAATAATGACCAACCCCCGCCCGCTCGTATATTTGTTAGAGAAGAATTATTATTGATACCGGAGGATACAGATTTTAGTGCATAATCAATGGGCATGCTGCCCATACCCTGCTTTTATATAAAAAATTAATCCACTAGATACCATTGTTTCTTCCTTTCTATCATATATAATTGAATCTATCTCAGGATAATAATAGACATCATGTTTAAATTTGCCATTCATATATATACAAAATATAAATGACATCTTAACATATTTGTCAAGTTGAGTTACATTTATCAGTAATTTACATTCATCGAAGGCTCTAGAATCACCTGCTGTATAAACAACTTCTGCTTTGAGATGAGTAGAGTTTATAATTACTTTATACTTTCTTCTAAAATCAGCACAACAGCTACATTTTTTACAATATGTGCCGACTTCGATATAAAATATTTTTTCCTTCTCGCTTGGCAACTGCGGATCAAAAGCTAACACTGCGTCGTACAAAGGCATTCTTATATTGACATATAACTCATTAATTCTAATAGATCTTTTTGTAAAACTTTTAAGTTTTCTAGAAATACTATTTGCTCCTGAAATATTATTTGTTTCTCATCAAAAGATAGAGAGTTATTAAACTTCAAATTCAATTCTATTATATTTATAATATGCTTTTGTATTTCCATTATATAATACCTCTCTTTTTTACGTTGTTCTTTCTCTACTTGTCTCCTATGTTCTTCATACTCAATGCATTGCTGCTTATATAATTCTTCTTGATATCTTTTTTCTGCTTCCTCATTATGTTTCTTTATCTCTTCCTCATTTCGTTTTTCTTCCTCGGGCGTTTCTATCTCCTCAAACTCTTCAAGCATTTTCGATATCTCTTCATCTTCATAATCTTCATACGTTACTTGTCTCTCGTCTGCCATTTAGCTATATATAAAAGTGAATAAATTTCTATTATAAATAAATTAATAAATATATATCAATGGATAACTTCTACAATCTATCGAAGTATATCAGGCTCAGACATCTACATAAATTAAGAATATGCCGGTACTGGGCTAATGAAATATATTACTTACATAGAGACAAATATGACTTATATTATGATCCTGATGAACGTAAAAAATATAATTGGATCTATCTCAAGAGATCACTATTAAAAATCGATTATGTAGAAGATGATAATATTATGTATTATGTTGATAATAAGCATAAAATAATTATAAAGATTATGAATAAAACAGTTGTTCATAGGTCTTATCCATTTTATAACACCGCTACCAAGAGAGAAATAGTTAGTAATTATTTTATTAAAAGCATAGCTAACGTTTTCAATCGATATAGTCTACATATTATATATGTAGACACAGATGATATGATTAAAGTTTCCGTTGCAGCATGTGATTTTGTTTTTGGTCATGATATATATAAAGGTAAACCGATGCAAGAATACTAAGTGAGATAAAAAAAAGCTAGAGAATATGGTTATGAAGATGATGTGATTTTATATAAGCAATTTGCAAATCTAGTGGAAGACATATATATTCCTGAAAGAATAATTCATCTTAAATTCAATACACTTAGATTTTTATTTCGTAATCTTCAATCATTATATCCTACTAGGCCTTAATGGGCTCGGCGTAGTCATTTTTAGTAGTCGATATGGCTGAAAGGGTCCGAAGTAAAAAACCAAGTGGGATAAAAAATATAATTTTCGCTACACGGAGATAGAAACCGAATGAAGCGATAAAAAAATAATTTGCCCCCTGAATGATATTTTATAGCGGCCGGCGGACTCCAGTAAAATGTAGAATGAGATAGAAGCCTCTATTCGACATCACGTCCCGGAGGAGCTACTCGACTAGGTTACAAGGGTTTGATCGACCGGGGCGGGCTCCTATGTACAAGTTGGTTTTTCTTGGCGCCTAAACCCCCATATTACTACTGCTAGGGCCTACATGTATTATCTTTTCCCAACTGTTCCACAAGGATATCTCCCATCCACCTTCACAAGGCACTCTCTCCTGTACCTCCACAAGGCTCTCACAAGACTACCTCCCTCCATCTTCACAAGGCTACCTACCTCCACCTTCACAAGACTACCTCCCTCCAACTTCACAAGACTACCTCCCTCCACCTTCACAAGACTACCTCCCTCCAACTTCACAAGACTACCTCCCTCCACCTTCACAAGACTACCTCCCTACACCTTCACTAGGCTACCTCCCTCCACCCTCACAAGGCTACCTCCCTCCACCTACATACATGTGGCTACCTCCCTCCAGCTTCACAAGGCTAACTCCCTCCACCTTCACAAGGTTACCTCCCTCCACCTTCACAGGGCTACTTCCCTCCACCTTCACAAACTACCTCCCTCCACCTTCACAAAACTCCTTCACAAGGCTACCTAACTCCACCCTCACTAGGCTACCTCCCTCCACCTTCACAAGACTACCTCGATCCCTCCACCCTCACAAGGCTACCTCCCTCCACCCTCACAAGGCTACCTCCCTCCACCTTCACAAGGCTACCTCCCTCCACCTTCACAAGGCTACCTCCCTCCACCCTCACAAGGCTACCTCCCTCCACCCTCACAAGGCTACCTCCCTCCACCTTCACAAGGCTGTCACCTTTTCCACCTTCTCACGTGTGGATATAGTAAAAAAGTACACAGCCAAAAACTTTGAACTGTTACGGGACTGAATCATACCTGATATGGAATGACATCATATCTGACTCAAATATGATAACATAGTATGTTACATATATGATCAGCAGTGATTTGGTACGGAATGATACATCATTATGTACCAAATAAAGCATCATTCTGTATCAGAGGAGATACTACTCTGATACATGTATGTATCATATGTGATTTTTTTTCCCTTTTACTGTTTGAAATTAATATTTAAAATAAGCATCAAACACAAAACACATTGTAACAATAAATTCTGTTTGTCCAATCATGAGAGAGAACCAGTCCATCAGAGACAATCACCTTCTCCCTTTCCACGGATTCAGCTGAAGGACCCTCTTGTAACACGCAACTAGCAGAGCATTCATGAACCACCGAGACAGGACTCTGGATGCTCTGACATGAGGTGGTAAAGATTCCTTTGCTCAGTTCAAGGAGAGGACAGTCATATTCGTTGAGCATGGTCTGTCCCCCAGGTACCTGCAATGAATCGAACCCCTGAACTAAGCAAAGGACAGTGCCAGTCGATGTACTCAGTACTGCAAGCAGAATTCCATATTGTATCTACAGTGCAAAATACAAATAACTTAAAACAAATGTGGGATGTAATGTATTATATTGTACCTGAGAGCTCTTAGTTACTAGCTGAATGTAGTCACCACAGTTCACGAGAGACGAGTCCTGTGATACTATTGCACCATAACCTACAACTTCTTCAGTAGCAGCAGTTCCAGTAAGTGCAACCGTGAACCCTTGCAGATTCTCAATGGTGGCATTACAATTGCCTTCACATGAAAAAGGTAATGACTGCAAGCTGTGTCGCCGGTGCCATGCCTGAGATTTGATTTAGAAAATGGAAACCCCATGTACCACTCACCTTTCTGGGTGATCCGGGTTGATATATGCCTTTATTCCCTTGGAGATCTTTAATTGGAATGCCACACATTATGTGACTCATGTACTTGCATGAAAAGAGTTCTTGAAGTGCATCTCCACAACTGCAGTAATAAAGGGCAATGTTTAACATGTACACACAAAAAAAACTGTTGGGCACCTTTGTTTGTGATTGGGAAAGATACCCTTGTGGCAAATGTATCGCAGTTGTTGCAAGATTGAAAAACGGTTAGCTATGTCACGGCTTGGTGCACGCCGATTTGCAAAAATATTGTATCCTCGAATGTTAGAGTTGAAAGACTCAAATCTGGAAGAAATGTACGTAAACTATGAGACGATTATATTTCACTGGCTCACCTTTCAGCACTGAAAGCAGATGATGGTCCTAATTCCTTCATACACTGAACGAGATGAAGGATCATATGTGTCTTTGGCTTTTGAAGCAGGGAAGGCATATGCTGCTTAACTGCATCTACAAACCCTTGACACACACTCTGCCACTCAGTTGCCTTGCTTGCATCAAAGAATTCACAGTACGCTATCTGAAATAACTGCCCATATATTATGAGAATCTCTCAATGTGAAAAACAGATTAGCATACCTTAGAGAAACTCAGCCACACTGCTGCCTGTCCTTCATTCAAGTATGGCCTCAAGATGAAAATGGCCATCTGTGCCCAAGCTTTAAAGTCTCTTCCCAAAAAAGATTGGAAGTACTGGCACACATTACCATACATTTTCACCCTGAAACCTGATGTGTTAAAAGCCTTGACTCTTGCAAGGATCTCCCGTTTATGCCACTCCCTCCTCGTACATGTACACCACCCTTACCCCATGCATATTGACAACTTTGGTGCAGCGTCGCCTGTGCACGACTGCCAACTAGATGTCCAAAGAAAGCTGATTAGATGCCCAAGTTCTTAGAAATTTCCAAGCGGCTCTCAACAGAGTCCTTTACGTACCCATCTTTTGCTGACTCTGACTTCCACCTCCCATGGCGCTTGAATAGCCTATCAGGCACCCCCGCGTTAGCAGCTGCTGTGGCACCACCAGCCCGCAGGCTGTGCATCCCAAATAACTTAGGGTCCATACCAAGGCTACTGATCATCTCCAACAACAATTCCCTCAGCCTAGAATAGCTAAGGCTACCCCCCGTTGCGCAAGCATTCACCAGACTTGGTGTGCATTATTCCCCTGAACAGATAGTCTTGTGAATCATGCACTAGGTGACCCATGGAAAAATATCTTTGCATCATGCTTACTGGACATGTGGCTGTGCCCGTATGAGCGATCACTAATGACGCACCCTCCCTGTATTGGTCTGTCTTACTGGACGTAATGTTTATTACCATGCCCTCGGTGTTAAAGGCCACGTCAGCACATCTTAGCTTCAGTAACTCCTCACATCTTAGGAAACTTGCAAATGCTACAAGGCAGATGGCCAGTAAGCGAACCTCTGTAAGGGAAGGGGATGGCCCAGCTGCTTCTACCATGGCCAGTAACATCTCTGCTGTAACAGGTTCCTTACGCTTTTTGGGCTTAGCTAGTTCCCGCCTAAGGCCACCCAAAGTAGCTTGCACTATGGGGGACCCTGCAATGGATGGCAAACCTGCCATCTGGTGCAACCATGAAACAGCATGCACTGCCTCCTCTACAGCTGATTTTGACTGAACGGACTCACTTAGGTGCTGCAAGTACAGCACCAAATGGATCTCCTGTACAGGGAAGCTTGGGACCCCCCGTCTGGCCTCTGCCCATGTCTTCCACCTCTGAAAGGCTCCTAGATATTTCTTAGTGGTAGAGTCAGCCTTACATCTCAGGACTGTAGCTGGCAATGCTTTGGCCAGCCGCCTAAGCTCTGGGTCCTCCAGGTTTGACAGCAGAGGCCAGACTCCAAAGGAGAATACATCTACGGCAGAAAGAAAACAAGATGGCCATAACAGCATGGAACATATACCAACCCTGCCCTTGTCACTACATGTACATGCCTACTACGTGCGTTGCTTGAATATGTGCATCCTGTTCTGAACACCTTGTCAACACGCATAGGTTGACACCAGCCAAACGGCTGAACACCTTGTCAACACACATAGGTTGACACCAGCCAAACGGCTGAACACCTTGTCAACACACATAGGTTGACACCAGCCAAACGGCTGAACACCTTGTCAACACACATAGGTTGACACCAGCCAAACTGCTGAACACACATCCATCAACACGCATAGGCTGACACCAGCCAAACGGCTGAACACCTTGTCAACACACATAGGTTGACACCAGCCAAACGGCTGAACACCTTGTCAACACACATAGGTTGACACCAGCCAAACGGCTGAACACCTTGTCAACACACATAGGTTGACACCAGCCAAACGGCTGAACATATATCAGACAACACGTCTAGGTTGACATCAGCACAAGCTGTCAAAAAATGAGGTCCCATGCATAAGTTCAGAAGCGAATTTTCAATGCCAACATAGCTGTATTAGGGTGCTTGTGATCAAACAAGGCTGATCCAGACCTACCAGGCTGTACCAGTTCTGTGTGCAGGGGTAATATACCATATCTACAACAAATGGTGCAAACGAAACTCCATCTGAGCATAGTACGGGCCAATAGTGGGCTGACTGCCATGCAGGTACTACGAGAGTACCTTGTGCTTTGCAAACCTCTGCATGCCCTATTACCCTTGTCACTAGACATGGTGGAGGACACCACCAATTATTTTCCCCACCCCAATCAGCAGTAAAGGAATCCACTGCTTCAGAACCAGGACAAGCATATCGGGAGTTAAAACGCTCCAACTGAGAATTGTAATGTGTGGCAAATCTATCCACTGTATGAGGGCCCCACAAATCATCCAATGCTTCAAACATACTTGGGTCCAACGACCAGTCATCATGGTCCACAATCCGGCTGATATAATCTGCCATATGATTCTCTTCCCGTGGAATCCATTCGGGCTCTAACCGAATGTTATTAGCTAAACATAGCCCAAAAACAGCAACAGCCTCTGACTGCAGATGTGGCTTAGCACTCCCAACTCGCAAAATGTGCACCACGTTTTGGTTATCAGTGAACCAACGCACCCTCATATTAACCAGTTTACTGGCAATGGCCTGTAAAACCCTACACACTGCCACCAGTTCCCTCCAGGTGGAACTTTGCTTGGCTTCATGCTCTAACCAGTTCCCTTGTGCCACATGCATACCATGCTCCACCATATACCCTCCATATCCTGTATTACTTGCATCTGAGTATGCGATTCTAACAGCAGATGGGCTGTGCCATATAGGCTGACCATTGACTTTTCCTATGGACTGCTTCCAGAAGGTGAGCTCCATTTTTGCATCTGCTGATAGTTTTAGTATCTCGCACCATGCATTCCTAGTTTGAAGCATTGCATACAACCCCCTAGTCATAAATCTGGCTATGGGACCAAACGCTAGACCCATTGAAATAATTTTACCAATCAAGCTGGCTATGTGTCTAGCACCTGCATAATCCTGCATGCAAGCATCCTCTAATAACCTCCTGAGATTGGTTAGCTTCTTTTCAGGTACAGACACCTGCCCATGCACTAGATCAATGGTAAAACCAAGCCACTGCAACTTCTGTGTTGGGGCCCATGTTGATTTAGCCTCGTTGACAACAACTCCTGCCTTAGACAAGGTACTCTTTACCCACTGACTAGTAATGCCTGCCTCCCTTTCACCCGCAACTGCACAAATACCATCATCCAAGTAAAGAATAGCTTTTTGGCCTTTACCCCGCCACAATCGCACTAAAGGCCGCAATAGTTTAGTAAAAACATATGGTGCTGTGGATAACCCAAATGGCAACACAGTGAAAACAAAATACTTCCCTCCCCACTCAAAACCCAAATATTTTTGGTGATGCGGCACAATATCAACATGATGGTAACCAGACTTAAGATCAAACGAAAACATCCACTCACCTGGTTTGAATAGCAACATAGCCAAACGCATATCCTCATACTTACAACTCTGTTTCAACAAAAAACGATTAACATGCCTTAGGTTCACTACTAATCGTTTCTTCCCACTACCACTACATACAACTGAAATAGGACTGCACACATGCGGTTGTTCATCAACTCTATCAACATATCCACCCTCTAGCAATTCTTTTATTGCTATCTCAACAAACTCAGCTTCTACAATTGCTGAACGTTGGTTAGCACGACAGTAGTGTGTGGGTTCTGCTACAAAAGGTAATACATATCCCTTAACAATGGTATCTATAAGCCATGGAGAAGCACACAATTCATCTCGCCAAAAATCCACGCATTTACCCAGGCCCCCTTTTACAGAGTGTACATCATTGCTTATAGACCCATCCTGCTGAAAATCCCAGCACCTACCACCCACATCCTCACTATCAGATGTCAAAATTCCTTCATAATCAACACCCTTACTACTCGTTACCCCCTCATCTGACTCATGGGAAGGATACAGGGAACCCGTCACGAGCGCTTTCCTGGGACAGTCCCGCTTGATATGACCGAATTGGCCACACTGGAAGCACCCTCCCTATGCACCACCAAACGACGGGACTCCGGACCCGCTAGAAGGTTGAAACGGAGCCCGCGGGGTAGGCAAAAGCTGTGAGGCCTGGGAGGTGGGACTTCCTCTTGTCTCGAGCTCCCACCGAAAGGAAACCTCCGCTTCATCCGCCCGGTTTCCTGGGTGGCTTTGTGCTTCTTAGCCAGCTTACGCTCGGCCATCCTCTCCGCCCGCTCCATGCGTTTTTCGTCCTCCGAGTCGTCCGCGAGGTCGTCATCGACGTACTCTTCTACTACTGCCCAACCGGTCTCGGACCGATCGGCGAACTTGATGAGCTTCTGCCTGCGGGAAATGAGATCCATACCTTCCCGCAGCGCTTCCTTGGCCCGGTCGAAGGCCGCTTTCCCGCCACCACGTTCCGCTCGGGCCACGCTGCTGCTGGCGGTGGTCACGCGGTCTGCCAGCTCCTCACAGAAGCGGAATTGATTTTCATTGCCGCGACGCTTCAACAAGTACGGGTCACGGCGAGCACCCCTCTCCAGCTTCAACACGGCATCCTCTTGTCCCTCCCGGAGCCGTCGGACCTCTTCCAAAAGCTTGGTAAGCTGGTCGCCTGACTCCACTCTCTCCTTATCGGATCGGAAGGATTCCTCAGTAGCTGAGGTTCCCTCTTTGCCACGTACTGGTGAACCGTCGCGTGACATCAAGTTAACAGAAAACGTGCACTGGCAACCTAGAATGACTTCTTTCCCGCTCACATAACCTTATATACCTCTACCGCCACGTGGTCACATCACGTGCTGTACAACCAATCACATACAGAGGGAGCATAGTTTCTGTCTAATTCACTACGTTCAACCGACAGAAACGTGTATTGGTCTGAGAGTGGGCATGGTTTCCTTCAACAGATATTTGCAAGCTCCGAGTAGAAGTGTGTGGAGAACTTCTATGGGAAGGTTAAAACTGAAAGAAAAAAATTAAGAGATGCTGAGCCACACTATGGCTATGACAACTAGCATTAGCACTTACTCATAAATATCAGCAGGGATATCAAGTAGCGGATTATCATCCTCTCTCAGCCCATATTCTTTTCTCTTCTCAACCTTCGCAACTTCAGTTCGCTGAGCTTTTATCTCACTCATCTGCTCCACTGCCCTGCATTTGCATCTCTTTTCACAAAGGGCATAAGGATCGCGAGTTCTGTCCACCTTTATTGGGATATGAAAAATTTTGAAGTGTTTTTCTAATAATTCTTAACTTACCATACACAGACGACAATACTTCAGTGCACTACTGCCTAGATGATTACAGAGTTTAGATGCCATTGGATTGTCGCAGACAATGCACAGCACAGGAGCCACCACCAACACCTCTTCCTGGTTCAGGGCATCAAAAACTACCACTCCGTCAGTCTCCAACATAGTAAGCTGTTGGGCAATAGGCTTGCATAACTCCAAAGATGATAGTTTGTCAGAACAGGAAATGAAGTGTATGTTTTCTTTTCTTGCATTGAAGTGACGAGGAAGACCCGCAATAACCAGGGACCAAGATTACATACATACAGTATCACTAAGCCTGTAGCCTGTAGCAGTGGGGGTCAATGACCCCCACTGCTACAGGCTTAGTGATACTGTATCGCTCGAAGAGCCCTTCAAGTTGGACTGAGCAGTTAGTTTTTTTTTTTTTTTTTTTTGTTGCTACAGCACTACACATATGGTGTGATTCTTTGTGCACATGTATATGAGTAGATAAATATAGCACGTACAGTTTTGCTATGCTTTATAGAGCGCCACTATTGTTGTATCGGAATTGAAGTGTCATACGTGCTAAAAGTGCGTATTAGCAAGCGTAGCGCAGCGTGCAACGTGACCTTCCCGTTCTTTTGCAACTTGGGCTACGCCCTTCTATCGTAGTTACGTCTGTTTTAATAGCATCGTTACGTCTGTGTAAACTTTGTGGTCAAGCGGCAGCTCAAAGAAACCTAATGTTTTTGACACAAATCAATTTATAACTTACTAGTGGAACGGATACCCTAAATTAATTTTAATGCATTAACTACTTCATAACCTGTCTTGTCATGGGGTTAAATTGAAATAGAGAAATGAATAGGGGTGTTTTGAGATAATTTGAGAAGTGTAAAACAACTAGTCAAAATATTAAGTTTATTAAGGTTTTCACACAACACATACATATGTGTACACCCATGAGGTGAGTGCATTCTAGTGTTAGTAAGTTTCAATCAAAACCTTATGGACACATTGCTGTAGCTTTGCAAAACAGTCATAGTGATCACAAAATTTCGTGGCGCTTACGAAGTTGACAAAATATTGTCAATTAACCGAAGTGTATCCGAAAGTGAAACTGTGCATAATAACTAATCTCAATGAGCCCTATCAGATTGCTGAAAAATGAAAAGGATTTGAGAGGGTCGTGGCAAAAGTTGTGGTGCTCTACTATGGATTGTCTCAATAGCTATCATTGCTCTGCTCTCTGATTTCCTCAATTAGATCAAGTTCAGATTGTTCTCCAAAATCCATTTCTTCATCCTTCGATTCGTCAGTATGTGCCGGTAAAGATCTTTCAAATTCATCTTCGCTAATACTATGTTGCTACAAGATAATAATACATAGAATCAACACGCTTACGTTTGTACTTCAGTTCACCCCCCCCACACACACACACACACACGTTGTACAAACATATACATATACAACCGTTTATACTGCTGAACGTAAGCTAAACTAAGCCCAGCTAGATGGGCGTACCTTAAACTAAGTCGGCTGATCCACTGACAAATCCATCTATAGACCTGGATGTATTGTGATTCGCCGTTTTAGGGATGAGCGCTCGATGAGGCCATACATCCAGGTCTGGATGGATTTGTTAGCTTAGGTTCAGCAGTATGTACGGTTGTATATGTATACATGTATATGTTGTATGAGGGGGAAGGGGGGGGGGGGGGGGGGGGGGGGACTCCGCGCTTACTTCATTGTCAGCAGTAGGCTGGGTGTAATTGGCCATTGACTGCCGAATGCGAAGACTCTCAACAAACAATATATGAGATCGGCCAGCGATGTGCTGGCGGTACTTGGATGGGTAATCAAAACCCTCTTTACAAGGTACACAGTAAGAACCTATATAATCAAGCGGCGTACACATTAGTAATTAACGAAGGTAGTTTTATAGTATCATGCACCGACATGCATGCACTTACGTTTTGTGGCCATTGATTTCTTTTGTGGTCATTGATTTCTTTTGTGGTCAGTGCATTAATTAGAATTTTAATGTATTAATATTACGGTGCTCGTTCCTGCACCCCACAATGTTGCAGAGTAGCCTGCGCATGCGTGTATTTGTAATGTGCGAGACAGGAGGTGTTCTTGCATAGGACCCATAATCCCTTTGAGGAGGATGAATACTAATTCCTCGACTGAACTTCCTGTCATCTTTCTCTTCTAAATGAACAAATTGTTGTTAAGAACTACAACAGACAAGTGCTGCCTCACCTGACGGAGTGGTAGCAAGCTAGAAGATCTCTGGAAAAGTACTCACCTACCTTCCACCACAAGAAACAGTGGGGTCACTGGGCGTAGAAGCAAGCTAGAAGATCGCTGGAACAGTATTTACAACACACTAACCTCCTTCCACCACAAGAAACAGTGGGCATAGTAGCAAGCTATGGCCTATCTGCAAAAGTAGAATTCATACTTTTAAATACACTCACCTTCTTTACACAGCAAGGAACAGGTCTCACTTCACTGTAAAGAACACAACGTGCACACAGCATGATTTACCTGCTTCTTTCAAATCTCACCCAGGTGCACCGTAAAACACCTACAGCTAATGGGCATGTCAAGGACACGATTAAATCCATACAAACCTGATGCTATACGTTTTCCGTGTCTGAAACCCTTCATAAAGAAACGCATTGTACATGTACATACAGAATCATAGTACAATACTTACGTTGCGAACAAACCTATTGACGTTCGTCGTCCTGGGCATGTGTATGGTGACAAACCAACACCTAAGGAACACTTGTAACACATAAGGCCTTACTAACCTTTGGCACGTTTCCAAACTCAACGCCTTCACAGTGCACTCGATCGCCACATGTACAGTCTGCGATCGATACAACCCTGAGACAAGACGTGGACAAAACGTACCTGTGTATCGCCATCACATATATCTTCAGTTATGCTTAAAGTAGCTTTTTTTCCTTTCTTCTGCGTCAGCCATGCGAGGTGAGCATCAATAAGAACATGATTGCCCCCCCCCCCCCCCAAAATAAAATAAAATTAAACACAAGAATGTACTCATCATCGCACGAAACCCTCTACGCATACACTACTTCTAACGCTAACATCAGAAACTTGCCAAGCCTGAAGCATTACAATCGTACCTCGTACATTGTGTATTCGTTTGACTGCGGGTTCAAAATTATTGATTTATAAATTCATTAATACGTAATGAAATGTAAGCAATCTTCTTTATGTCCAATTCAAGTCCTTGACTTCTACAGCTACTTAAATGGATCCAAGGTCCCATGAAATCATTAGCTATGGACTGCAATTCAACCTGGTGGGATATAATTCTTCTGGTGCAAGGTAGTCAGTCGGCTTGCCATTAGGAACACATAAGACAAAGATCATTGCTGGTGAGTGACTAACAAATATAACAGCGCTAATTTAATATAATGATATAAGACAAAATGCATTGTAACAATACAAAGAAGAAGACCAATCATGTTTGAGACATCTCAACAAGTATGTCTGGCAGTCTGCAGCTTGCAGGCAGCTCTTGAAGGGACACCCTCTGATCAGCTGCTTCCTCTGATCACTGCTTCCTCTGATCAGCTGCTTCCTCTGATCAGCTGCTTCCTCTGATCAGCTGCTTCCTCTGATCAGCTGCTTCCTCTGTCATGTTCTGCACCAGTCTGTCCAATTCCTCTGTGTCCAACAGCATCTGTAAGAGTGTAAAGAAACAGAGGAGGAGGCCAGCATTTGTGTGAGGTAGGGCTGGGAAGGAAAATTATCGTACCCATTCCTGCCTTTAAAAACATGACATCAGTTTATAGACTTGTCATAAATGCCTATGACTGCCCTCTACTCAACCTAAGTAACTAGTCTTCACTACCTCAGCACTAAACATCAGGTGTTCAGTTTGGTAGTCACTCACCACAAGGTGGCTGTCAGCAATGGAACATGACCTAAATCCTTGAACCACACACAAAGTAGCCCCAGTACCCGATAGTCTGTAAACAACCATTTAATAGTCCATACTGCATCTATTACACAGGGAAAATCTTTTAACTTCCACATTTATAGGATTTAGAGTACTGACCTGGTTGTAAGGGCAAAGTGATGTGGCATGACAGCACAGTGTTGAATAATCTATTTGCAACATCATTTAGCTGTACTGTGTATGCCATGTCCCTCAAAGTTGATTTTGAGCTGTCCATGCATGAGAGTGGTAATGCTTCAAACACCATCTGAAAATTTAATGACCACCATAAATAACTCGTGTATTCCCACACCACATGTAAACATGCACAACGCATGTAGTGATATGTAGTTACAACAGGGGTATCAAACGGCCGCTGGCCAGGGAGGAGGGGGGGGGGGGGGGGAGAGGAACAGCTGTGGGAATGCTGTAAGCTCTGATAGTGGGGTTTGAAGCTCTGCACGTTACACAATTTAGATTCTTATCCAGAGGGTGGGGTCCTGTAGGGCCATGGCCAGACTGGTCTAAGTGCAACTTATGACAGTCTCGAGTGTACAGTACGATTCAGGTCCTGCTGATGTCTTTGTGTACTAGTATACATGGACATGCACATACATGTACCATTCTTGGTGCTCCAATACCCTTACTGCTATTGGAGCTTTTAAGTTGGAATGCCACAAATGGTAACTGGTTAAATAAAAGATGACTTTAAAAATTCTTTTTAGTCCACATGTATTATGATAAATATATACTATTGGAACATACCTTATCTCATCATTGAGATATCCATCATGGCATACTAAGGGGTACATAGCGTCAACCCAAGGGCTGCCATTCTTCATCCTCAAAATAGGTCCAGCCAACCAACTCCATTGGTGTAGCAGACGTCATGGAGAATTTTTCCCGGCTTTTTCCTGGTGGCCTAGTCCTCTTTGGAGGACTGGTCAACAGCAGCCAACAGCCACAACTCGTGCGATGGACTTGTACGCCCAGCTCCTTGCTGTTGAGCAAGAGATCTAGAGGGGGTGGCACTGAGGTTTGTGCCAATGGAGGTGGGTGCAACCAACAACTGTTAGGTTGCTGTCATCCTGAGACACTTCAGGCTGGGCCTCCCCAATAGCATAGGAGGGAGTGAGGGAGTGAGAGAGAGAGAGAGGGAGTGAGGGAGTGAGAGAGAGAGAGAGGGAGTGAGGGAGGGGGAGGGAGGGAGTGAAGGAGAGGGGAGAGGGGGAGGGAGTGAAGGAGAGGGGAGAGAGGGGGAGGGAGTGAAGGAGAGGGGAGAGGGAGGGAGGGGGGAGGGAGGGAGGAAGCAAAGAGGAGGGAGGGAGGGAGCAAAGAGGAGGGAGGGAGGGAGGGAGGGAGGGAGCAAAGAGGAGGGAGAGAGGGAAGGGAGGGAGGGAGCAAAGAGGAGGGAGAGAGGGAAGGGAGGGAGGGAGCAAAGAGAAGGGAGGGAGAGTGAAGGTAATAAGCAAAGAGGGGAGAGGAATCCAAGTCGGGTAATGACCACTTACAGTGTCCAGCTGAGCAGAAGGCCAAATTATTCCTGGCGCCTTGGGCATCTCGGTCTTCTTCTTAGCATAGGCCCTGGTGATGCTACCCTCAGGTATGTATAGCCATCACGTATTGATTAGCGTACATCGGGACTCGACCTTGAGGGCTGCCGTTATACATGGTGGTGGCTGTGTTTCAGTTTGTAGTGTTGGTAACGACGCAGACGTAACGTAAACAGGCACTCGTTATTAAAGTTATTGTTGCTATCGTGGACGCACAATACTGATGTCAACGATGCTACATCGCCTGGATACATTACCCATCATCGATGACGTGGAACAATGTGACATCATGTACAAAAAACATCTGACACTGTATGTCCATTTAGAAATATCGCTGTTACTCAATGATATCATCGCTGCGACATTATGTACACTTCTCATCACT